>CAAKHG010034653.1:0-18047 GCA_901007715.1 Dactylopterus volitans
GTGTGCGTGTGAGTGAACTGGGGGTCATGCCAACATGGGAGGGACCCGGGCCCGTCAAGTGGACAGCTCTCGAGCGCGCCTGCCCGCCCACCGCGCGCCACTCCACAGCAGGAGCAGCGCGCGAGGATGATGCCAGCGTGAGAGAGCCGGTCCGGCGGGGGCGGGGGGACCGAGCGCGGACGCGAGGAAGCGGCAAGGGAGCGGCGAGGGAGCGGCGGCGGAGCGGCGGAGCGACCTGCCCCCAACTACACCGGAGGCGAGCCGCCCGGCGACAGAGTTACGGAACAAAGGACAAATAACGCGGAAGCGACGCCGGCTGCCTCGAGCCCTTGTCGGCGCCGATGTCCGAGGCCCGTCCGGCGGCGGGCGGCTGAAGACACCCGACCGGGGCTGAGCGCTGGGAAGCGGCGGCCGGAGCGGAGCGCTGCCGCCGCCGCTGGTGCTGCTGCTGCTGCTGCTACTGCTGCTGCTGCCGCCGCGGCCGAGGAGGAGGAGGTGCAGGTGGAAGCAGCGGGAGGAGGAGGAGGAGGAGCAGCGGGAGGAGGAGCAGCGGGAGGCGCCGCTGGAGCTGCTCCCGGACCGAGAGTGAGTTCGTCTTTGAAACTTCAGACGCGCCGCCGAGCCCACGTCGCTCCCGAGTGAAACGCACGTCACGTCACGGTGAGTGGAGCCGCTGCCCGCGTCCCCCAGCCTGCCTGCTCATTTATTTATTTATTTATTTATTTTCATGCTGCGACATCAGTCCAACCCTGCCAATTAGTCACAGGACCCGGCGCGGCCGCGCGCGCGCGGGGTACACACACGTGCACGCGCGCACACACGTACACACACGCGCGCGCGCGCGCGCACGTCAGACTGGCCAAAGCGGATTCCTCTCGCGTGGCAGCGCCGGCAGATGTTGCCACGCGGAGGCTTCGAACACGAGCTTCAACCTTTTATATAAATGATCCGAGCGGCGTCATTGACACTGTTTGATTGGTGAGTTTTTTTTTTTTATTATTATTATTTTTTTATTCATCTATTTACTTTGCCTTTAATGCCAGTGGTGGCTGAAGTGCCCCTGATCGTCCAGGGCCTCGTCTAACTTAAGGAGCAGAATATAATATCTCTATAAATCTACTTATTCTGATTTTTTTTTTTAAATAATTCCCAATAAACTGCAGTTTTGTACAAAATAAAAGCTCCACAAAAAATAAATCCCATCTCACCAAAGATAGTGGCCCCAAAATGTGGTTCTGTTTTTTTTTTTAACTTCCAACCTGGATGCATTTTTTTTTTTAGAAATAATTAACAACCAGTGCCTCCATTAAATATTTTGTGCACCAAACTGCACATCCAACTTTTATTTTATTTATTTATTTATTTATTTTCCTCCAGCTGCAAAATCACACCCAGGAGGCCACACCGGGCAAATTACAGGCGTCCTTAATAAAATCATGTTATCCCCCCATCCGCCATACACCGCTTCTGAAACATTTAGGGGACCTCAAATTGTACATATGATATGAATATTTGGTAACGGCTAATCGTGTGCTCTCCTTCCCATCCGTGTGGCGCCGCGAGGGAGAAGCCGGCGTTCTTCCTGTCTAATCCGCCGGTTAATAGCTTTCATATTCATTGCTCAGTGTTAATATTTTGTGCAGCTTTTCGCTGGCTTTGAAAAGCTAATCTGTCCCTGATATAAGCGCATTGGCTGGCTCGCCATCTGGGTTGTATTATAGTAGAGAGGAGAGGGCATTTGAATAATTGATATTTAGCTATTTATAGGAGGATTATTCTGTTGCACCAGGGGACCCCCACACTGATCTATCTGTCTATCTATCTATCTATCTATCTATCTATCTATCTATCTATCTATCTATCTGTCTATCTGTCTGTCTGTCTGTCTGTCTGTCTGTCTGTCTGTCTGTCTATCTGATGCTGCCATCCTCTGTGTTTTGTCTGTGCTCCACCTCTCCCAGTCTGTCCATTTATCATCTTTCTGCTCTGTGTGCGCGAGTGTATCCATCTGAAGTGGATTAAGGGTGTTATCAAAGCTAAGTAGGACTACTTTTCGCACACATTTTTGCATATGCACACACACACATACACTCTCTCTATCTCTTTGGCGCTCGCGCACACACACACACACACACACACACACACACACACACACGCACACACTCTCTCTCTCTCTCTCTCTCTCTCTCTCTCTGGCGCACACACACACACACACACACACACACACACACACACACACACACACACACACACACACACACACACTCTCTCTCTCTCTCTCTGGCGCTCGCGCACACACACACACACACACACACACACACACACACACACACACACACACAGTCGCATACATACACAGTGCTCTCACTCCATTTCACTCCCTAAGGACCATTGACCATTGTTAGCCCTCTCTCAAGCCTCTCACTTCAGTGTGTGTGTGTGTGTGTGCGTGCGCGAGCGAGCGCGCGTGCGTGTGAGTGTGTGCGTGTGTGACGGTAAACACTCTGATCAAACAGTGCTTAACAAGCTGCCCGAACTGATAACAGAGAGAAGAGAGGATGAGGGAGGAATAGAGAGGAAGGAAAAGGGGGAGCGAGGGATCGAGAGAGAGAGAGAGAGACAGACAGGGAGAGCGAGAGGGACAGACAGCAAGACAGGGGGACAGACAGAGAGAGAGAGAGAGAGAGAGAGAGAGAGAGAGGGGTTACATAGTGAAAAAAGAGGACGTGTTATTGATCTTGAAATGTGCCATTATTTATATGACAGCTGCTCACAATTTTCTTTCTCACAAACTTTCCGTTATTTTGCATTTAATAAAAGCTAATTTTACATGATGTTTTAGTTACTGGAAGTCGGAACTGTGTTGCTAGTACTGAAACTGCCGAGTGACTAGCCCAAATTCACTTGGGATTAAGTTATTATAGGCCAGATTATTGCCTCGGTTATAATGAAGTGAATGTTTTCTGGCTGGTCCCGGCTGCCGCGTGGCCGCTGGCTTGTTTTTTTCTGTGATAGCATTAGCCAAAGGTAGCATTACAGGCGTGTTTCGGAGCATGTAGGTTGACCAGTTGTAGAGCGACCTACATTAAATCAAAAGCCATAGAACCTGAACCTTTCCTCCGCTGTGTGAGGAAGTGGGATTTGATCACATGGCTGTTCTGCGTCACCCAAAGGAGCGTGATGAACTTGCCCGCAGGTTTAACGCTGGCAACTTTGCCGTGAAAGTTGCATGACTTCACGTGTTTCATAAATTCAGTGAGCTAAATCTGCAGACGCAGGGCGCCAACACGCACCCTCCACAGCTGGCAGATAAAATTGCTTAAAAAAAAAAAAAGTCAGAAAAAGTTTTGGAAACCTCTGGCATGGCAAAAGCACTCCCCCTAGTGGCTAGCACCCGCCTCGGTCCTAAAACCTCCCCTTTAATGCATGATATGGAACTTGGACCAAATGTACTCTAAAAGAATTCTCAAAAATGTGGCATCGTGGTTGAAATTTCTAAAGTCACAAATGCATTGATGAATTTTTCCAGAAGAGATGAAAATTAAACTTCACAGAAACGTTGTTATATGTTTCAAACCGTGAAATTGAGCTGTTCTGGAGTAAACTGGTTGACTCTGGTCGCTAAAAACATCACCAGAGCAAAATGGCAGCATCCTCATCCAAGATATTTTGGCTTCCTTTTTTTTCTTTTTTTTAATTTGCCCAGATGATATTATACAATTCTATGCCTCAACCCAGTGCAATGCTAACAAAATTTACTGGCATCTCCCTGATATAGGCCACACCCATAATCCACCAGATTAACGGGAGGTTTTGCGCAAGTGTAGCGCTGATCCGCCTAAAGCCAGAAACAAACCCAAACAAACTGCTGCACCGTGTCGCATGAGCATACCATCAACTAGTTTAACCAAAAAAAAAAAAAAAAAAATCTTTATATATGCGTTTTTTTGCGCTCCACTGGCGGTTAAAGTTGCACCCGGTGTTACATCACAGTTGCCCTCCCGCATTATGTCCCATGTAGAGGCGTTTCATGCGCCTCCTTATTATACGGCAAAACGTTGGGAGAGCAACAGGAAAGACCGCATGGAGGGCAGCATGTCACGCTGCACGTGGCAAAGATCATGAGCCAGATGTTAACCTGCTGCACCGGCGGCGCGCGGCCCCGAAGCCCAGCGCGTTGACCCGCGCCGACACTTGTTCGCCGGCTTGTCGTCACTGCTGGCTTGTTGTTTTCTCAGGAGGCACGTTAGAGGGCCACTTCTCTCTGTTGCTGTACTCTTATCATATATATATATATATATATATATAAACACACACACACTATGTATCCTTTATATTTTTCCACAAGTGGAAGTGACCGTGTCCTGCTATGGACGAGTGGCCTGTGTTGTGGAAGTCATGAGCCAATCACATTATGTCCCTTTTAATATTCACCATGGTATTTTCTTACTCAGTAGCTGTTCAGCTGTTCAGTAGCCGTTGCCAGTGTTGTAATCTGCGATGCTTTTATACTGAAAGGCTTCCCGAAACATTTGGCACCCTGATACGTGAGAGTGGGATGACCAAAATATGAGGGACAACTCTTGGTTTAACCCAGTGAAGTTCAACAGTATCACAAATTAGGGTGAAGAACTCCTGAAGGGAGAATTTATTGCAGGGCTGTTGCATTATATTCTTTGGTGAACGTGCAGTATTTTTAATGTAATACAGAATATGAATTTGAATCCACTCACCAGCCGCTTTATTAGGTACACTTTGTTCAACCGCTCATTTGTGTAAATATGTAATCGGCCAATCACACGGCAGCAACTCGGCGCATTCAGGCATGTAGACGTGGTCGAGAGGATCTGCTGAGGTTCAGACCGAGCATCGGAATGGAGAAGGAAGCCGGTTTAAGTGGCTTTGAACGTGTCATGGTTGTTGGTTGTCTCAGCAGCCGGGGTTCTCGCGCACATCTCTAGGGTTTACAGACGATAGTCCCACAAAGAAAAGATATCCAGCGATGCTCGGTTCTCTGGGAGAAGATGCCTCGTTGATGTCAGAGGAGAATGGTCAGACCGGTTCCAGCTGATAGAAAGACAGAAGTTACTCAGTGAACCACCCGCTATAACCGAGGTCTGCGGAAGAGCATCTCTGAACCCACAACACGTCCAACCTTGAAGCAGATGGCCTACAGCTGCAAAGTCCTTTATTAGGTACCTTGCTAGCTAATGAAGTGGCTGGTGAGTGGATATATCTTCATTGCACAGGGGTCACTGCAGAAATCTCAGAGATGGATATTGGAACGCTGGGGCAATCAAAGCGGAAACTGAGCGCATGGCTAAATACAACTATGTGATGTGCATTTTTTGTGTTTGTGCTGCGCTGTAGGACCTTTGAGCTTAGCACTTAGAACGTCTATTCCTGCTCCGATGCAAAAAACCCCCCACAAACCTCAGCAACGACACTTACCTCTCTCTCTCTCTCTCTCTCTCTCTCCTCTGTCTCTTTCCAGCAATGGATTCTCCCACAGATCTTTTCCAAGACTCGGTTTCCCAGATGCACACCTTTGCCCCCCCACTCTGCTCCACCGATGTGCTCGGAGCTCACCCCCAGCCCAGCACAGGCCGGCCGCCTCAGACTTTCAGACCGCCAGGCTTCCCCCTCATCCATCACCTTCTCCAGCCAGGAGGAGCCGGCAGGAGAACCGGAGGGCAACACGCTGCACATAGCGCAAACCCGCACAGGCACCTGGACGACAGGAAGCTGGATGAAGATGGAGGAGGGGGGGATGCGCGGGTGGAGCAGGAAACGGAGGCAGGAGAGGAAGGAGGGATTGAGGGAGAAGACAACTTCTTGGGCGCGAAGAAGCGGCGCAGTGACGCCGCCCTCACGGCCGAGTGGAGTCGGGACGTCCTGAGGATGAAGAGGATAAAGCTTGAGAGCCGACGCAGAGATGCAGAGAAGGAGGCTGGTGGGAGGAAGCACGAGGGAGGTAGGGAGGGCAGGAGGCGCGAGAGGGAGGAGCTAAAGGAGCAGCTGGAGGAGGCAAGGGAACGACTGCAGGCCCTGCAGGAGAAGGTATGGAGGGCTTTTGGGGAAAAGAACATGTCAGAGGAGAAGAAAAGGTGCGGAAATCAAAACAGAGGCGCGCCAGATGGGGGCGAAGACGTGGGGATGATAGAGGATGAGGACATTGCAGAGGGGATGTACGACGAAGAGGACGTCGACGGGGGCGAGATGGAGAAGGGGCCTTTGTCCCTTCTGTCCGATTCCCCTTTCGACAACTTCCACCATCACAGTCAAAGGGAAGAGAGGCAGAAGGACAGAGAGCGGCGCACGGAGCGAGGAAGAGGAGGAGAAGGAGCAGGAGGGGGAGGAGGGCTGCACTTGGAGAGAGTGATGGAGGGCGTGGGGCTGTGGTTGGACTGCGGTGGGCTGGTGAGGGGAGATTGGGATGGGGGGGCGGAGAGCGAAGCTGAGGAGGGAGGGCAGAAGTTTGCCCAAGCGCTGAAGGTGGAGCTGGGCAGCGCCGTGGCCCGAGTCATCGACCGAGTCCTCCGCCTTTACACGGAAACCACCGACTTCAAGCCCTCCTCTCCTCCTGCGGCCATCTCCTTCCTCCCATCGGACACAGGAAGCGAGGGCGGGAGGGAGAGGGGGCTGTGGATGGGACTGTTGACGGGCGGGAGAGTCGAGGAAAAACTGAGAGGGCGGGAGGAGAGGACGGGGAGGCAGGACGGAGAGAGAGAGAAGCTGATCCAAAAAATGAGCAACGGAAGCAGCTTGCCCAACGGACAGCCGCATCGCGCTGAGCAATCAGATCTGGCCGTTCCGCTGGCCGTCCAAAGGTCACCCGACATACGGAAGGCCCACCAGCTCCTCGGCCCTCCTCTGTCCGGTCACCCCAACCTCTCCCTGCATCACCCCTCCCTGCCTCGCCCGCCGCCCCTCTCTCACCCTCCCCTCCTGCCCCCAGCATCACAATCAAAGGAGCCCTCCTCCTCCTCCTTCCACCCGTCCTCCTCCTCCTCTTCCTCCTCCTCGTCCTCCTTCCCGGCGCCGCCGCCGCCTCCCCCGCCTCCTCCCCCGCCCCCGCCCCCTCTCCCGCTCCCGCTGCTCCACTACTCCATGCAGCAGCTCTTCTCGCGCTCCCTCCACCACCCCCAGCTCCCACACCTCCCGTCGTCCCGCAAGGACTATCTGAACTCTGACCCTTTCTTGGAGTTCCCGTCTCACCCCTCCTTCCCCCCGCTGCCCCTCCTCGGTCACCTGGACCCCTCCCTCGCGCGCCACGCCCACGGAGGCAGAGACCGGGAGAGGGGGATGAGAGGAGACCGGGGAATGAGAGGAGGCGGCGGGATGGATGGCGGAGAGATTTACCTGACCACCGGAGGAATATCCTTTTGTGAACAGGAGGAACGAAATGCATCAGAAACATGTGTGTGTTTGTTTGTGTGTGTGTGTGTGTGTGTGTGTGTGTGTGTAACATGTATCTCCTTAACTGGCCTCATGTATACACCCAGGAGGGCTTGTCTCCCTGCCACTTGAAGAAAGCCAAGCTGATGTTCTTTTATACGCGCTATCCCAGCTCCAACACACTCAAGACCTACTTCCCCGATGTCAAGGTGTGTGCTCCTGCGGTGGAAATCTTATGATCAGTAAGAAGCCAACTGGCTGGGTTGCGTTTTGTGAGTTTTATGCTTGCGCGAAGGGATTCGGCCAGCGCGGAGCCGCGTAACGAGGAAGAAAAATCCAAAGAACAAAGATGACAGACGTTATTTGCACGAGGTTCCGCCGCGTCATGTTATGCTGCTGCTAGGTGGGAGTTCAAGTGCTCCGACAAAGGTCAAACACAGTTCATACGAAGGCAAGATATGTGCAGCAGAGAAGACAAGAAACGGATCATGATGACATTCCTTCATACAGAGGGAAAAAGGTTCCGTATAACATCGGGAATACAGAACGTAGAAAAGAAGGTTGAAATGAGCTGAATCCTAGCATATAAAAAATACTCTGCTACACTCCCCAGAGAAAGATTGCCTTCAATTGAACGATGTTGTATTCAAGGCCATGTTTTTATGTGTTGCCATAAGGTCACGGTACACTGATGTCAATTTTTGTTCAGTTTCATAACAAGAATGTTTAAATAACAAAAACAACGGGGAACCTTTTATTGGTGCAGACTTTTGGGAAAACCAACGTGTTATCCACTGTTTTACAACTGTTAAACGGTCTATGAAACCTGACACTTGTAACACGTAATCGGGTATGAAACGCGTGTTTGAGTGGGCGGCCCCGTCGCGGTGGACACGCAGATCCTCGAGCTGTGCCGCACAAAACCGAGCGGAGCCCGGTCAGCACGTGCATGGAAAAACTGCCTTAAGATTGGATCCTGATGACTTTCTCCGTGTCGTGCCACTTAACACGACACAGCACGCGAGCAGTCAGGCCCGACCTCTCCACGTGCCACCATAAAGGGACAGTGAGCTGCAAAATTTCCAGCTGTAGACCTTTTCTCTCTCTCCCTCAGCCTCGACAGCTCTGTGGGTATGTGGAGTGGATGTAGCGCCACGGCTAACGGTTCACTGTTGCGCTGCAGAGACTTTTCTCCATGGTAATGTAGACCAGGACGATCCGGAGCAGGTCCATCAGATCTGTCTCGACACGCTTGATTGGGTGCAGAATAGTCCCTGAGAAGTACTTTAACTGCACTCATGATCAGAAGTGCAGTTGTTGCAGGTGGTCACTGGTTTCGGTCCTCTTATGGTTGCTGTGAGAGCGGAACAGGTAGCGTGGCCGAGCGGTCTAAGGCGCTGGATTAAGGCTCCAGTCTCTCCGGGGGCGTGGGTTCGAATCCCACCGCTGCCAGCCATTTGTTAAATCTTTCATCAGGCATCTTAATCTTTCATCATAGCAACCATCTCACATTAGCAACAGCTCTGTGGATGTGTAGAATGGATGTACAATAGACAATGAAAACAAAAATGTAAATCTTTCATTGGCCAATCTGAGCAGCAGTGGGTGAAGTTTTTGCTGGGATGGAGGACACTGGGAACACTGGGAACAACAGCATTTGCATTGTTATCATGTGATTGACTTTCTCGCTGCATCATGATGTTTCCCAGCCACTCTTATCCATGGTTCCAGCACTGTTTGAGGGCAAGATGGTGGAACTCCAAGCAGAAGTACATGTACTCCTCTTGCTTGCCGATTGGTAGACTGGGTCAGTGGTGTCAATGTTGTTGACCACAGCAACCCAACGCAGATAGGATGTCTCACAAGTCACAATATGAACGGATCACTTGTTTGCTGGACTTTTGGCCGCACGATGGATCTTGGATGTCCAAGGAGACATGCACTTTTCATGCTTCCGCTTCCAGTGTCACTGACATTATCCACGTTGTTACCACAGCATTTCATGCTGGAAAGAGGACACAACATGTAGTCCAGAAGTCTTCATGCTGTAGAACATCTGCCTCCTCAAAAACTAGTGGCCCGTACGGGGATCGAACCCGCGACCTTGGCGTTATTAGCACCACGCTCTAACCAACTGAGCTAACCGGCCACAGGTGGTCGTTCTGGAGAGGCAGTCGTGCCGCAGAGGAAACAATATCCTCTACATATAGAGTTGATGTGTGGTCAGTGATGGTTACTGGTTTTTCTTGCTGTGGTTCCCATGACAACCACAAATTGGTAGTGTGGCCGAGCGGTCTAAGGCGCTGGATTAAGGCTCCAGTCTCTTCGGGGGCGTGGGTTCAAATCCCACCACTGCCAGCATGATATTTGTGCAATGACCCTCTCTACTTTCAGAACTCTATGATTTAAATCTTTTTTGCTGGGATGGAGGACGATGGGAACAACAACATTTGGGTTGTTATCATGTGATTGACATTCTCGCTGCAAAATGATGTTTCCCAGCCACTTTTATCCATGGTTCCAGCACTGTTGTATTGAGGGCAAGATGGTGGAACTCCAAGCAGAAATAAATTTACTCCTCTGGCTTGCCTTCTGGTAGACTTCTGTGAAAACCTCGAAAACTTCTTTAAACACAAAGGAAACGCAAGAAAGCAGCAGTAAAGGAGCGGAGGAAGTCACACATGGTCATTGGTTCAGCTGAGGAGCGGTTTAAAGAACACAATAGCAGCAGCCGTGTGGGTGTGTAGAACAGATGTGCAATAGACAATGAAAACAAAAACATACCTGGACAGATGCTCTCTTCTTTTCTCAGTCGCTGTTGGTCTAAGCGATGAAGGATTTGAGGCAAGATGGTGGAACTTGGAGCAGGTCTACATCTGCTGGCATGTTTGTAGACTGTGTCACTCACATTATCTACATTGTGACTACAGCAATTCATGCTGGAAAGAGGACGAGACCTGTCGTCCAGAAGTCTTCATGCTGTAGAACATCAGCTTCCTCAAAAACTAATGGCCCGTACGGGGATCGAACCCGCGACCTTGGCGTTATTAGCACCACGCTCTAACCAACTGAGCTAACCGGCCACAGGTGATAGTTCTGGAGAGGCAGTGGCGGCGTAGAGGAAACGGTGTCCTCTACATGCAGAGGTGATATGTAGTCAGTGATGGTTACTCGTTTTGCGGTTGCTGTGGTTCCCACAATAACCACAAAATGGTAGCGTGGCCGAGCGGTCTAAGGCGCTGGATTAAGGCTCCAGTCTCTTCGAATCCCACCGCTGCCAGTATGATGTTTGTGCACCTGTATCAGTTAAATCTTTCATTGGCCAATCTGAGCAGCAGGGTGTGAGATTCTTGCTGGGATGGAGGACACTGGGAACACTGGGAACAACAGCATTTACATTGTTATCATGTGATTGACTTTCTCGCTGAATCATGATGTTTCCCAGCCACTCTCATCCATGGTTCCAGCGCTGTTGTTTGAGGGCAAGATGGCGGCTCTTCCAAGCAGAAGTACATGTACTCCTGTTGGTGGACTGGGTCAGTGGTGTCGTCCATTTTGTTGACCACAGCATCATTTGTTTTGCTGGACTTTGGACCGCGCGATGGATTTGATGACGGATTTCATTGCGAGGTCGAGAGAGAATTTTGCAGCGAGATCAGGTGGACTTGCCCCACCTGACGGGAGCTGGTGGACTTTACCCAGGACCCCTTCGTTATTCTTGAACTTGTTGATATGCAGTCATCCATAAACATGGCAAAGGACAGCATCGGCAGCACCGTTGTTCGGGGGCAAGATGGTGGAACTCATGCAAACACGTCATGCTTCCGCCTTGGTAGACATGGAGTCCAGAGGTCTTCATGCTGTAGAACATCTCATTCCTCAAAACTAGTGGCCCGTACGGGGATCGAACCCGCGACCTTGGCGTTATTAGCACCACGCTCTAACCATCTGAGCTAACCGGCCATGTTTTGCTGTTATCAAGGTGACGAAGTCGGCCACTAATACGCGAAAAGTAGTGACCTTTAAACCGCCAGAAGTCACACATGGTCATTGGTTCAGCTGAGGAGCGGTTTAAAGAACACAATAGCAGCAGCTGTGTGGGTGTGTAGAACAGATGTGCAATAGACAATGAAAACAAAGATGGACAGATGCTCTCTCCTTTTCTCAGTCGCTGTTGGTCTAAGCGATGAAGGATTTGAGACAAGATGGTGGAACTCGGAGCAGGTCTTGTCGGCATGTTTCATGCTGGAAAGAGGATGAGACATGTCGTCCAGAAGTCTTCATGCTGCAGAACATCGGCCTCCTCAAAACCAGTGGCCTGTACGGGGATCGGACCCGCGACCTTGGCGTTATTAGCACCACGCTCTAACCAACTGAGCTAACCGGCCATAGGTGGTAGTTCTGGAGACGCAGTCGCAGTCTAGAGGAAACGGTGTCCTCTACGTGCAGAGGCGATATGTAGTCAGTGATGGTTGCTCCTTTTTTCTTGTTGGTGTGGTTCCCATGACAGCCATCGATTGGTAGTGTGACCGAGCGGTCTAAGGCCACACTACTGACTTCAGTCAGAGTTGTATGATGTAAGTTTCTGAGCAGCAGGGTCACAATATGAAGGCATCTCTTGTTTGTGGGACTCTGGACTGCACGATGGATCTTGGATGTCCGAGCAGATGTGCTTTTCATGCTTCCGCTTTGGTAGACTGGCAGTCCAGAAACTCGAGGTGTCAACGTTTACAAAAAATGACTACACGTGCACACGGGGCTGTAGAACAGCGTGCACACGTTGTTTATGAATTTTGACCAGAGCTGCGCCGTGTAACCACTAGAGGGCTCCGTCTCTCCATTCATAGACCTCATTCCAATTAATTTAAAGCTACTCAAGTAGTTAACAAACATATGTCACTCTCCTGAGTGAGTAAGTCTCGGTAGAGCTTTGACACCCTCGAGCTAACTGTCGCTCTGCAGGGAACTTCGTAGCCTGTACAACGTGTACACGCTATTTTACAGTCACATGTACACGTGTAGGAATGTTTGTAAACGTCGACTTTTGCCTGCATACACCAGTATGCTTATCCCTACTTACACTTGCAAAAAGTGAAGCAGGTGTGCAGGTTTCACAACTGCTGAGTCATGCTACAGGATCCGTCGTCTCACTCCCACATGTCCCGGGCAGCAGGGGGAGGAGGAGGCCCCGCAGGGCAGAGCGACGCAGATTCTTGTTTCCCCCCCCAAAAAGAAGTGGCCCGTACGGGGATCGAACCCGCGACCTTGGCGTTATTAGCACCACGCTCTAACCAACTGAGCTAACCGGCCATGTTGTGGTGTTTTTCATGAATCATTATCGTTCGCCACGCACACAGAGGCGGATGCAACGGCACACAAATACATATTATAACGGTGAAAACACGGCCGGTTAGCTCAGTTGGTTAGAGCGTGGTGCTAATAACGCCAAGGTCGCGGGTTCGATCCCCGTACGGGCCACTAGTTTTCGAGGAGGCGGTCGCACGAACTCGCGTTCTTAACTGACAATGACGTCGCTACCTGTGGTTTTTGCGGGAGGAAGAAAAAAACGCGACAACTTCCAAAATAGACAGAAAAAGCGTTTTTTCTCCCGGTTGTTTAACTTCGAATTAAGTGAGAAGCAACTTTGCAGGCAGCGCTGAGGAACCTTGTGTGACGTCATCGTCGCGTCGCAGGGCAGGTAAGCGTGACTCAGCAGACCGTCGGGTGAGTTCGGCGAGACTTCGGAACGCGATGCGATGCTTTTCACGCGCGGAAACGGGGAGAACAAGCTGGTTCTACTTAAAAAAAAAAAACACACATCTAGTGGCCCGTACGGGGATCGAACCCGCGACCTTGGCGTTATTAGCACCACGCTCTAACCAACTGAGCTAACCGGCCGTGCTACACCATGCTAATGCTAGCATGTTAGCATAGCCCACATCAGGAGCTAACGCCTGGTGAGTCCCGCTCACTCTGATGTATAATTTTTGTATATTTTTTGACGTTAACTTACAAATCACATCGCCGAATGGAAAACACGTGTTTATAATCAGCTTTTACACGCACACGCACAGACAGAAAAGCTAAGTCTGTTCGTATAGCTTCTGAGCACAGAGGCATATCGCTGCGACGCCACAAAAATAATAAAAAAAAATGAATCAGTTTCAAGTTATAACGTTTTTTTGTTCAAACAAAAAGTTTAAAGTTATTGATCCAGTTTTGTTTGGGTTTTTGTTTTTTAAAAGGTGTGGCAGCGAAATGCCTCCTAAACTGAGGAGGTGAATGCGAGTTGGGAAAAGAAACCAGGAGACAAGAGTGTTTGTTTGTTACGTGTTTATGTGACGAGCTTCCCTCTCTTTAACATCTCACACACACACACACACACACACACACACACACACAGAGCATCTTCCTCCTACTTCACCCCCCCTCCCCGTCCCCTCCTCACAGCTGCTTGCTGAGCTTGCGCGCCTGCCTCTCTCGGGCCTCGAAGGCGGCCTTGGTATCCATGAGCTCCTCCAGCTGCCGGCGTATCCGCGCCATGTCCAGCTGCGCCGCCTCGCACTGCTCGCGCAGCGCCGCCGACTCCACGCGCAGCTGCGCGGCGGCCATGCCCAGCTGCTCGCTGCGGTCGCGGCACTGCGCCTGCATGCGCTTGGCGTCGCTCAGGAGGGACTCCACGCTCACCGCCACCGACTCACACTGGTCACGCGACATGCTCTGGGGCGAGGGGGTGGGAAGGGAGGCAGAGGGTCAAAGGTCAGGTCCATTAAAACAGGCAGCAGCTCTGGAGTTAAAGGACTATGAAAAATAACATTTATCCAGTTTAGAGATCTTTTTTTCTTAAATATTTGGCAGCAGACTGACGGCGTCCTGCCAGGAACGCACACGAAATGAGTCCAGCAGCTCAGATCAGCGGCTTTGGAGCGGAACGTTTTGATCTGCGCGGAGCGACGCGGCTCTAAGAGGCTTATCAAGTCTGCCGCTCCCGTTTCGGCCCCCTCTGCCGCCGGCCCCCCCAACGAACCGAACCACCTGCAGATCCGAGGCGGCCCAAAGGCGCCTCTGCTCTTTGCCGAGTCCCCAGAAGCGACAGAGGGGGAGGCCTCACCACAGACTCCATGGCCACGTCGATCACCAGCCTGATGGTCTGACACTCGGGCGTCCCGCCGTCCTCCGGCTGCTCCAGGTCGCTCCGCCGCTGATCCCAGCTGAGGTCCGGCGGCTCTGCACTCGACTCCCGGGGCAGAGCGTCGCTGGAGGTTGGATCAGGGGATTCTCCTCGTCTTTTTCCCCCCCTCAACCATCCTGCTCCCAGGCTCCGCCCTCCTCCCCCGCCACGTAAAAGGCCACTTAAGCCCCACAGATTAGACAGGTAACATGTTGTAACGGCAGCCGTAAGCTCATCCCCGCTATTTTGATCTGGCAGGTGGCCTCACCCACAGAGGCCGATAAGCGTCGAGAGGAATCTATTATTAGTGAGGTGGCGGGATCACGTAGACACATTTCAACACACCACCGGACATGTATTTTATCTTGACGCCGTATATATTATCTATAAAGATGCATCGATCCAATGATGAGTCAAATATCTTCAATGCAAAGTGATCTATATTTAAAGGGAATTCCCATGGTGCATCTGTGTCATCATTCCTGCTCCCTCAAAACTGCCACTCTTGAAGCCGACTCAGGAGAAATATGGCAAATTTCTTGTGAAAAGGTATAGTCATTCTAATGATTTTTAAAAGGAGCGTTTTTCATTTAAATGCCTGGAAATGTTGAGAAAACCTCTAATTTTGTTGATATGAATTTAACTGATGTTTAGTGGGTATGTGCTGCTGATAAATGTCTCAAAATCACATGATTGCGGAAACTCTGACCTCTGCGAATATTATCGTTGCCTAAAGAAACATACGATTGTGTTGTGATAAAACGGGGGGGAAAAAAAGGGTAAAAAGGCATTCATGCCTTTTTTTTTGCCAGGCATCAAAAGGATCACGGCCTCTCTATGGTGCCAGTCTCGCCGAGGTCACTGAAGTCTTATTATATAACTGCGCAGACTGAATAATAAGATTAGGCGTCGTGGAGCAAGCAGGTTTATCCAAATACCCAAAGACAGGAAATAAAACCCCGCGTTTAACAGACATAAAACAAATCTGACATAAGTGGGCGGCCTCACTTGCTTTTGGCCAGCAGGTGGAGACAAAGTCCGACAAATATGTCCTCACTCGTCCTCAAGAGTCAGAGCCACAGTCAACAACGGGTTCGCATTCTCACGTCTTTGGTTTATTGTTTTATGAAGTGTCACGCCGGGTTCCCGGCAGCAAAGTCAACAGACAGTTAGCCTCGCGGGCGATAAAGTTGGCATTTGTAGTTCAGTCGCGCTGCGTTAAAAATTAAAAAGGCATTAAAAATCCACTCGGGAACAGTTTCTCCTATAATCTAATTCACAAAAGTAGAAGTGCTCTCAAGGTCCGGTGATAAATGTTCGAAGGCAAAACGGTGTCAAATAGTTTTTCATAAATAAAGAGTGAGGACAACGTGCAGGGATAAAACCGCGTCGTCAAGCAGAGAATCGCAACAAATCCTTTTTCAGAAGGCTTTAAAAATAAAAAAAAAACATTTACGCACACGGTTTTGTGACATTGAAACAATTTGTCAAATGGGAAAATAAAAAAATCATCCAGCAGCCATATCAAAAATATAAAATGGAGGACGCTGATGAAATATAAAATGAATGCCGTCTGTTAAAAGTCCTCCCCGCCCTCGTAAACAGACCGTAACCGTGGCGATGGGCAGGCACATTCAGCGAGATTCAGTAGTTGCAGTGATGAGCGAGACGCAGGAAAATCAGGTAAAAGGTGCGTGCGAGCGGTCGAGCTCTCAGCCAATCAGATTCTTTTTTTTTTTTTCTGTTTTGTTTTTTTTCACAGCATCGGACGAGGTGGCCGAGTGGTTAAGGCGATGGACTGCTAATCCATTGTGCTCTGCACGCGTGGGTTCGAATCCCATCCTCGTCGAGGTCGTGGGGGGTCAAACTTTTGTCTTGCATCTCTGCGGCGTGAGAGCGCGCTTTCACCCGTTTTATTTTTTATTCTTCTCCCACATCTTCCCCAACAATGATCACCCCCCTTCCTCCTCATCATCCTCCTCCTCCTCCTCACTGCGGCCTGCCGGGCCGGTTGAAGAACGGCTCCGTCTCCGCCGCCGTCACGCCCGGGTCGCCGAAAAGCCCTCCAGCCGGCCCGCCGTACGCCCCCACCACCAGCTTGGAGCCGGCGGCCTGGCGCCGCTGGATGATCACCAGAACCCCGATGATGAGCCAGAAGAAGAAGTTGACCCACACCGCCGTCTGTGAGGAGGTCAGGGATTGGTCGACATGAGTCAAGGCCGCGCCTCCCCGTGGCTTTGCACGGCGCCGCCGGCCCGCCGCCACATTAGGCTCTTTACAGCTATTTAAAGGCACAGCCGCGACGCCGGTGTTCCAATCCTCTTATTCCCGCGAATTGTTAGGACGTTTTAACAATTAAACTACACAGGTCGTTAACGCGGGCGCACCTGTGACCCCCGAGAGCAGATCAGCCGCGATTTTGACAAGCGGCTCCGTGAGCATCATTTGCTGTGTGTCTGTGTTTTTGTGTGTGTGAGAGAGACTCCAGGAAGAGTGTGTGACCGACCTCAGCTTTGTGCAGGCTGCTGTAGAACCGGTCCCCGATGATCGGACTGACCCATTTCCTTTTCTCGGCGTCCTCACATCTGGGGAGACAGAAAGAGCCAGTCAGGCGGTTGGGGGGAAAAAAAATAACAAAAAAAACAACGCGCTAACGCTGACACGCGCGTCGGCGCTGAAGCGGCGACCGCAGCGGTAATGTCGTTTGTTCGGCGTTTGGCGGCTCCCGCGGGCGCATCGCTCGCTTGTGTCTTGTGCGCCGCTGGTAACACGTTTAGGATGTAAAGGGGGAGTCATGGGACCAGTAACACGATTAGCTGCGCTAAAATAAGTGACGCGTTTTCCAACCCGCTTTCAAACCGGCGCTTTAATTGGCATCGTACAGGTTACGAGGTCTTGGTGGTGAAATAATAAAAGTCAAACGCTGGGTTCTAGGTAACTTGCATCATTTCTGCCCCCCGGGGGGTCTCCCGATAAAAACAATAGCAATGGTTTGACGACAAGTCCCGTGGAATTATGGGAGCTGCGGTCTGCACGGTTGGACCGCCAGCACTGCCGTCGCATCGGGTTCGACAGCCGGTTGGTTTGTCTAGTTCTACATAAACAGCCGCCGGTAACGTTTGCCAACACGAGGTCAGCCCGATAACTCGCCGCCGACGGCCACGTTACCCATAAAGCCGCTGGCACTGACGCGGCGACCTCGACCACGGGGTGGCTGAGCCGCTGCAACCGCCGTTCAGCGCTTAAAACGGCAAAAATGACCGAGCGCGATGGAGAACGGTTGCGATATGGCAGTAAACCGTGCACGTTAGCACGCTGGCTATTTAGCCGTGCGTCACGGGGGGGCACCGCAACTAGCTTGATGTCGAAATATCACACTGAGTCGCGGCGACGCTCGGGTCAGGGCGAGGGGCTAAGCGATGCTTTATGTCAACAAAGGTGCCCCGCCCCAGGCACGAGCGCGGGGGGGGGGGGGCGC
>CAAKHG010034664.1:8194-19001 GCA_901007715.1 Dactylopterus volitans
CACTCACGCTCACACACACACACTCACTCACACTCACTGACACACACACACACACACACACACACACACACACACACACACACACACACACACACAGGCAATGAACAGAAGCTATTTGCTAAAACTAGAAATGATAAAGAGGTGGTGGAGGTGAGTGTTCTCTTCTTTCCATCGTGCCATTTTGAGCAATGTTTACTGTTTAGAGTCTCTTATTTGAATATTCACACTGGAAAATATAAATGCAAATTTTATTTTAAGAAAAAGTATTTGCCATAATCATATTTCTCTCTACTTGTTTTTTTTTTTTTTTTATCACCATGACTTAAGTTTCCTTTTACCTTTACTTTTGAACTAATGAGGTCGCAGCCACTCTGGGCAGAGTCAAGCTTTAATCAGGGGTGGCTAACTCATCTTTGAAGGAGCTGCTGTGGCTGCAGGTTTTCATCCCAATCAAACGGGGGCACTCCTGATTCGACTCAGCCAAAGTCCATCAAAGGGCCGAACCGCCTTCACTCAGCTGATTTTTTTTGTATCAGGTGTGCTGATACTTAGTTGAATGAAAAACCTGCAGCCACACTCGCCTCTCATGGAACCGTTTGACATTCCAAGTGAGTGATGTCCGAATACATTTTATTTAGTACAATTTCAAGCATAAAATGTAACAAGCAGTTGGTTGTTTTCTCCACTATAACTGAGCATGTGCAAAATGTCTGCCTGTGGCACGCATGTCCTGTGTTGGCAGTGTATACATACCACGAATGGTTCAACAGAACTTGGGGATAATATTGTCTGCCATCGCTCATCAACAGTGTCATGAAACGGCATCGAGTTTCAAAATCTGAAAAATATTCCTGAACTTAAAAACAACTGTTTTATTTCAGTTATTTCTAGATGAGTTTGATAAACTGTCCAAAACTGTACAAAACAGCCAGAACACTTCATGTTCAGATTGGATTCTTATGTTTACTTCATCATAAAAAAAAGCAGCAAAGCAATAAAGGAATGCAAAAGGGTTTCATTTCCATTTACATCCAAATCCATTTACATCCAATTATACATTATATTTCCCATCAATATTACAAATGTTTCTATGATTTTTAGTGTAGAGGCCAGTTTTACAGGCTGGTTTTACTAGGCTGTATACTTTTGGGTCCACCTGAAAATAGTCCAAATTCCTATTGTTGAAGCCAGCATGCCAACAGAACATGGTGAGGCAAATAAAGTTAAACTCTTGTTCTCCTTTCGTAAAGATTATAACATGACATGGACACCAAATTTCTGTTGAAACTGTATCTGTGTGACCCAGTAGCTATAAAAAGCTTCGTGTTAATATCCAGCCGCACTCAGGACACTTGCTTCTGTGGAAGAGAGTGGATATGATCGTGAAAGATTTGAAGCAAGCATGAGGGAGGCTAGTAGATTTAGTGTTTAATTTTCTTGGATTTGATTTGTGGGTTTAATAACCACTGATAAGATGAACAAAGAAATGTAATGTAAAAAAAAAAAAAAAAAATCCAGCCTAGTTGCCAACATGGAATTTCCGAAATGTTACCTGCCACTGGAATGGGAAGAACTATTTAAGAGAGACAAGGAAAGGAGGAAAAGAATAATTGAAGAAGGAGGAGAAGGAGTGGAACAGGACAAATGTGAGTTGAGAAGGATTGTGGCCAACAATGACTCCAGAATGGGGCTGACAAGCAGGACAGATGAGGAAGACGGGCCCGGGGCCGGCGTGAAGTTGGACAGTGGTGCTTGTCAAGAAGGAAATGGGGAGCACACGAATGAGGAGGAATTTGAGGATGAAGGACTTGGTGATAATGTCGTCATATCTCACAGCAAAACCTATCCTAAAGAGATTTTCATGACCCTGAAGGAGTTCCAGGATTCATCTCTTCTCACAGACCTGACACTGACCACTCAGAAGGGGAAAAGCTTTAATGTACACTTCCCTGTCCTTGCTGCTGTCAGCCCTCTCATCAGAGGGCAATGGAAGGAAGAAAGTGGAGAGCAATCACACAGTGAGAGTGGAAGAGTCCATAAGTGGTGTATATCTTTTGGTCCAGAAGTTGATCATGTTGGGCTTCAGGCAGTCCTGGAGTTTGCCTATACTGGTGGTGTAACATCTTTGAACAGAGACTCCTTGGCCCAGGTGAAGGCTGCAGCTCATGCGCTTGGAGTCTCGAGACTGATAGATCACTGCAACAAGCAGGAAAGGAAAAACAAAGGTCCCAAGAATGAGAGAGAACAAAATATCTCAGCTGTAGAACAGATGATTACTCTTCAGTCCATTGAGCAATTGCGAGTGGACAAAGTGGGCTGTGATGTGATTTTAGATGTGGATGGGGCTTTATTCCACGGTGGGTACACTTATTCTTTTGACTCTCATATCGATGTTTTGTCCGGGGGTTCTTTGTTGATCATTTGAGAGGGGTCTGAAGCTTGACCTCTTTTGTCCTCTTGCAGTTCACAGAGTCTTACTGGCAGCAAGCAGTGGCTATTTCCGTGGCATGTTTACCTGCGGAATGAGAGAATCCCGTCAAACCTGTGTTGCCCTCCGCTTCCAGTTAGCTTCTGAGTTAGAGGCTCTGATTAGCTGCTCCTACAGTGGGACCCTTCCACTCAACTGGGGTAATGTTTTCCAGATCACTTGCACAGCACTCCAGCTTCAGTTCCATCCAGCCATCGAGCTTTGTCTCGACTTTATGCGGCAGGGAATGAATGCAAGATCCTGCCTGGACGTGATGTCTTTTGCTGAAGCTTATGGGGTGTCTGAACTCCTTGAAGAAGCTAACGACTATGCACTCAGGAACTTCTGGGAGGTGTCAGGTACAGATAAGTTTCATGACCTCCAAGCAGAGAAACTTTTAGACTTCATCTGCTCTGATGGTCTATGTGTGCCCTCAGAACTTGCTGTATTTCGAGCTGTAGTCTCTTGGATTAAGGCTAATCCAGAGGAGAGATTGGGCCAGGCTAGCCAACTAATGAAAGGAGTTCGGTTCCCTCTCATGACATTTCGAGAGTTTAGGGAAGTCAGGGCCATTAACCTCCGCATGGAATGCTCTGGAAACAAGGAGGTGGAATTGTATGGCTCTGCACTCAAGGAATTTGGTTTCAGCCTTCCCAAATCTCAGGATCAATGCCGAGTGAGAAGGCCAAAAGATGCCCTGATTCTGGTAGGGGGAGACCAGCTGAACCAAGACATGGGTCAGCGTATACCGAGCAGGGAACTGTGGTTTGCAAACTCCCTACGCAGTGGCACCGGTTTGGTGAAGGAGATAGAGTGGAGGAGACTGGGTGAAATACCAGACAAGCCAAAGTTCAGACATGGAGTTGCAACAATGGGAGGACGTCTGTATGTTGCTGGAGGATGTTACTTCTATGCCAAGAGTGATACATTGAAATCCACCTACAGGTAAGAGAGCCATGCACAAACACCCAATTTTCCAGATTGCCACACAAATGCACGCCTGTGGGTCCACTTTGCATCTTTGCTTTTACATGCTAGTTACGATCCAGTGCAGGACAGCTGGACGAGGCTAGCTGACATGCAGGAGTTTAGGAGCAACTTCTCACTGGTGGAACATGAGGACCACCTCTATGCCATCGGAGGAGATAAGGAGATCAATACCAATGTGGACAGCGTGGAGATGTACAATAATGACACTGACTCCTGGAGGTAATTTAAATGACGTTAGGTATGAAGCAAACAACTCAAGGCAGTAGCAGACATTTAAAAGTGGAGGTATCATGACTATATACCCAGTTTTAGTACATAAGATGGACAGAGCCAGTGTGATGTCACCCATTGGGTTGTGGACACCAGATTGGAAGCCTAGAGATTGGCTTCATGGACAGTGCCACGTTGGAACTCTCAAACCCGTACCTGTCATATTTGGCCGAGAAGGCGGAGCTAAGGAGGAGCCACTCGTGCGTCGAACGCAGGCCAACCTGACCACACAGGCCGGAACTTCTGTTTTTACTGTGAGAAGTCGCTGCTAACAAAGTTAGCTTCAATAACTCAACGTAAGCTTAATGGTTCTAGTAGCTAAATGTATAAATGTCAGTTGAAAAATATGATACAACTGTGTAATGATATCGCAGATAGACGTTACCTTACACAAGGTAACGTCCGCTATGTGTAAACATGTCTGGGGAACAGAGTCTAAACCAGAATCCAGCTAACTTACTTCACTTTAACTTTGTGAGTATTAGCAGCAACACCCCACATTGGGTTGTCATTTATAAACATTTGTTAGATTGTGGAGCAGTGACCTGGACATGCTGGCCATTCAAGAGTCAGCAGATAATCTTATTGAACTAAGTAACCATTACGTGTGTCCAGTAGCAATGATGGCGTATTTTTTAGTAGTTAATCTAATGAAGTGCAGGTCAAAACTTTTATCTATATAGTCTACAGGATGATGCATTCCTCACGGTTGTTTTTTTTTTCTTTCCGTATTTAAAGAGGAGCAGTCAGTGCCGCATGCTGGGAATGACCTGGGGACATCTCAAGCATCAGGCTGGCTGCATCTATGACGGAGGACCTGAACCATCCACACATGAAGACCATCTTCTCTGACATCACTCAAACATCCAGGTGGAAACTTCTGCCCGTTGGGGAAAGAAGACTCATGATTATACATGATGATTTTTAAAATATCTGTATTGTGGCCAGGAACATCAATCATGTCGTCAGAGGTTGTTACTGGACACATTTATATTCAGACATTCAGTCAGGCTGCTTTCTATCTCTTTCATAGTGACTAAAGTTAACAGAGACTATAAACATGAGGAGACTCAGTATGAGATTGACAGCTTCATATCAACTGTCTCACACAGGGACTCCATATTAGTGATGGCTGCTATGTCATCCCCATTACATGCAATGAGCTCATAAACTATTACAACCAAACCTAAGACTGTTGTAGTTGGCTCACTTTAATTAGTGAATCAGATTTAATTTATTTACCTTTCTTTATATATTTATCCATTTTAACTGTAATACATTTTCTGGTGTTAATATCTGTGTTTTTCATTTGCAATTAAGGTATTTTCAGTATATGTTTATCTTAACTTAGTTGGGGTTTTTTTAACAGCTCATATTGATTATTTGTTTTAAATCTTATTAAGTCCATGGATGGTTTTATGTTTGCTGTATTTTGTAACTGTTTGCAAGCCTATTTCTATGTAAGCTATGATCACCATTAGAAAAACCAGGGAAGAGTGTTTCTTGAATCATGGAAAATGTCCTCAGTGGCATTTAATTAGAGTAGGTTTATTTAAAGTGCATGTACATCACACTCATACACATGAACCAGCTTTAGTTGAAGACTCTCTTGGATGGCATCACTGCTCTGGACAGACTCCTCCTGACAAATTTTCCTCTATAATTTGTGTATTTAATTTGAAAACACCAGTATGACTGATTGATATTGTGATTTTATGTCCATAGTTTGTAACGTGAGTGGCTGATGGCTGTTTTCTCCAGTTTGTTTGAACAGTAGTTAAATTGTCATACTGTATTCTGGTGTCGTGTCAGTCAGACTTCAGTCACATTCCAGGTGTTACATCTTCCAGATGACATCACCCTACAATCTGTGGATTTCTTTTGACTCATCAGTCATAAAAATCAATGATTTTTCAATCCTGGTAGAGTCATGATGTCAGCGCTGTATATTTACATCAACAGGCTGCAAAACACCACGTTACTGATGCGGTTTGTCAGTCTCAAAAAACTGAGTTCACGTTTACCATCAGATACAGCAACTATTCAGTTTTACCTACAGACAACGTCACTGTTTAATCACGCTGTACTGTCCTTCCTACCTACTTTCATTAAATGTCAGCTCACTCACGTATATCAGAAACAGAAAACATCTTCATGTTGTTTAAATGTGTCTTTATACCGCCTTTGATTAAAGGTGAAGGCTGTTTCAGTTTGTTTCAGAACAAACTGAAAACAAAGGCTTGCCAGCAACCTTGGTTAATATCAGAGATGCTCTCTTTGTCACGTTAACTGTGATATTAATTGGGATTCTAATTTTGCCAGATAAAAAAAAAAAACCTGACAAAATAACTTACAAGTAAAAATGAAACTGTTCGGTCCATCTACTGATCGTTTGACGTGTACAGGCCAATAACTGCAACCATCAACATCAGGGGAATTAGATCACAGATCACCATCTCTCGGCTTTCATTCTGTTGAGCAGTTGGCTGGTTGTGCTGTCAATCATCGTGTAGCCACGCCCCAAGCTTTATTATCTTTTCAAAAATGCACAAGGGTTTAATCTCCCAAATAAAATGCCATTCCATACTGAATACAAAATTAAACTAGCAATTGAGAATTTCAACTTCAATAAATTGGGTTAGAAGTACACATCGATGTAAGTGTTATCCAAAACCAGCCATGTCCACGTCATTGGATAGAATGCAAGCTTAACGCACTTCCACATAGGCTTCATTTTGCAGACCCGGCGGCTCCGTCCATCTTTTATACAGTCTATGAACAAGTAGTCTAGATGTCATCAGGCATCATCCTGATATCATTCTGGTTTTGAGTGCAAGACTCCACCTGAGTATTCAAACGCAGGTGCTCTAAAATGAGTAAGATTTTATAAACTAATCCAACAGGCACTTAAATGCATTAACCAACTACCATAACCGTGGTATTATTGCTATCTGTGGCTAATTTTAATTGGATGTCTAACATAGTATAAATGCTACCTAGTTGAAATTTTATGGGGACAGCTATGGAACCTTCTTTAGGTTCCATAGCTGTTATATTCCTCCACCTCCATAGCTGAGGTGGAGGAATATAAATATCTGGGAACAATCTTTGACAGCATGCTGTGGTTTTCCTCAAAAATCGCTGAGCAGCCGATTTGAACTCTGAGCACCTTGTGTGATCAGTGATCAGTGACCAGTGTTTTATACCGTGTGCAAATTCTGTGTCTTGTCTTTTTACGCTATTTTCATGCCCTTTTAAATTGAATGGCGAGGGATGTGTCAGCAATGCCATTAAACTTATCTACACTGGACCATGTACAGCACAACACACTTACAAACCACTTCCTTTTTGATGGTAAAGCATGATCAACTCATGCATGAGCTTTTCGTTCCTTTCATTCTCAAGGTCTTTTCTATAAGATTTGCAGTTTTTGGGTGGATCTGATTAAGTTTGCCCTGGAAGTGGCATGAACCATCACAATCAATTCAAAAGGGGCGACTCCCTTTTGGGTTTAGGGTATGGCTCCAAGAGACTTTTTGTATGTCTAGATATGACATGCCTTCTGCCAAATGAGGTTGTTTTTTTGGGGTTTTTTTGTACTTTGACCAACTCTTTTACCTGATCGACCTGAAAATTGCACAGTTTTTTTTAGAGAACACCTTTAGGATGAGAAGTTATTAAAAGCTCACGAGAACATTTAATGAATTTTCCACAGTGACGCATCCTTTACCATGAAACAGGAAGTTATGTTTGAGGTTGTTGGGATGGCTCCATAGCACCGCCTTCAAATTTTTTAACAAAGTGGCTCTAATTTTTAGCATATCTTCCCAAAACCACACGATTAGCCATGGATAGCAACTATACCATGGCTGCCACTTTCTGAGACCCATGCAGGGTATGAAGGCCCATTCAAGACCGCTTGCAGCCTGATTATAGATTTGTTTCTCCTGTCTAATGCCACTTGTCATTGTTTTCAGCTTTGTCAGGCCCCTGGACCAGGCCCTGAGTGGCCATGCTGTCACTGTCATCAATGGAGCAATCTTCATCTCTGGAGGTTTCAATTCCAAGTACATGTGTCTTGCTCCCATGTTCCTTTACCACCCAGAGACAGGAACAACCTATATGGCAGACATGACCCATGACCGAGCCCAGCATTGCATGGAAGCCCTGCAAGGACGCCTTTATGTCGCTGGAGGAGTATGTAACCTGAGGAAGTTTTACACTGACCAACTAGCCTGTGAGGTGTACAATCCTCTCACTGATTCTTGGACTGCTTTTGTGCCACTTCCCGTACCTCATGTGGGCGCAGCCTCAGCGATCCTGGAGGAGAGGATCTATATACTGGGAGGATACTGCCAGGACGACTATCATGAGTCTGGACTGGTCCACCGGTTCAATCCTAGCACTCACCGATGGGAAACTATGGGCAAACTGCCTGCAGCTGTTACTGATATTCAAGCCTGTCTATTGCGATTGCCACAGCACTTTAGACAGTGAGTGACTCAACAAAATATTGAGACATTTCAAGGAAAAAAAAAATGGGACTATAACAAAGGCTTTTTATTCAAATCAAATGTGTTACATATCAAAAAAAAATAGCAACAATATTAAAAAATTGCAGTCTCTAATAGGAATTATGGTTTGATCTACTAGTATACTTTGATTACTGTGTTCTGCTCTTTGTAAAGTCAGAAATGTAGTATATTTACCTGAGATGTAAGTGGAGAGGTAAACCAGGGTTTCCCAGAGGGAACTATGGTTGGGAATCTCTCTGTGATAGACGATCGATACATATCTAGACACATGAGCTATGATACGATTCAAAAGTGATATGTTTTTAATACAGAACAATTCAATAAGATTCAATACAGTGTAAGAACGGTACGATTCGATGCAATCCTACGGTTAACATTTGTTGATGTAGACATTAATCATACATTATGAAATAAAGAAACCAATTCTATAAAAGTGAAATTCTTACAGAATTTTCAAATTTGTAAAAGACCACAAATCCCCAAGCACTTTTGCTGTAAGGAACTGGCAAAAATAAAATAAAAAGACAACGAAAAAAAAAAAAACACGTCAAATGTATTTATTTTAAGACATGGACCAAAAAAAGACTTGCTGAATGAACATCATTTTGTCGGATGGGATAGATATAAAAATGAGAAAATAAAATACGTTGCGGGACCTTAACTCACCATTCTTGCCACTGTGTTTACTCACTGCATGACGGTCAAGATTCGTTGTGCTAACGGTAGGCTATACTTCAGTGCTGCTCCACATAGCTTATAGATGGGATGGCTTCTTTCGAGTTTTGCGTCCTTCTTGTAAAATCCAAAAAAACATTCCAAACTTTAGATTTTTGTTTTGCTGATGCGTTGAAAATCTTTCGTGGGAACTCATCAGTTCCAGGCATACTTTTGTCTGCCTTCATTTGTTGTTTGCTGTAGAAAGACGTCTGGAGAACCAGGTAGTTGCTAATGTCCACTGCCTCCATAGCAGGCAGGTCCTTTAAATCTTTTGAAAAATCGGTCTTCTTCAGAAGGTACAGATCACGTCCCGCATAGCTAATCCCATCTAAACTGGCACAATTCATGAATAAAAAACATAAATAAACGGAACAGAAAACAAGTGCTCCTCCTTGAACCGTCACCTTATCACGGTGGAGGAGTTTGGACCCACCACCCGCAGGGGGAGCATGAAGGGTCCGGTGCAGTATGGACTGGGCAGCGGACCAAGGCGGGGGCCTTTGCGGTCTGATCCCCAGTTATGGAAACTGGCTCTCAGAACATGGAACGTCACCTCTCTGGCAGGGAAAGAGCTGGAGCTTGTGGAGGTCGAGCGCTACCGACTAGATATAGTCGGCCTCACCTCCACACATAGCGTTGGCACTGGAACCCAAGTCCTTGAGAGGGGTTGGACACTCTTCTATGCTGGAGTTGCCCAGGGTGAGAGGCAGAGGGCTTTGGTTGGCTTTTTGCTTGACCTGAGACTCTCCGCCTGTACGTTGGGGTTCTCCCGGTTGGATGAAAGGGTAGCCTCCCTACGCCTTCGGGTTGGGGAACAGGTCCTGACTGTTGTTTGTGCTTATGCACCGAATGGCAGTTCAGAGTACCCACCCTTTTTGGAGACCCTAGGCCGGGCACTGGATATCGCGCCGACTGGGGACTCCATTGTCCTGCTAGGAGACTTCAACACTCACGTGGGTGATGACAGTGAGACCTGGAAGGGCGTGATTGGGAGGAACGGCCTGCCCGATCTGAACCCGAGTGGTGTTCAGTTGTTGGACTTCTGTGCTAGTCACAGTCTGTCCATAACTAGCACTATGTACGAACATAAGGTTGCTCATCGGTGCTCTTGGCACCATGACAGTCTAGGTCGCAGGTCAATGATCGACTTTGTGGTCGTGTCATCTGATCTGCAGCCATATGTTCTGGACACTCGGGTGAAGAGAGGTGCTGAGCTGTCAACTGATCACGACCTGGTGGTGAGTTGGATCAGGTGGAGGGGGAAGCCGCCGCGCAGACCTGGCAGGCCCAAATGGGTAGTGAGGGTCTGTTGGGAACGCCTGGCGGAGGAACCCCTCAAGCTGGTCTTCAACTCTCACCTCCGACAGAGCTTCAACTGCGTCCCGGGGGTTGTGGGGGATATTGAGTCCGAATGGGCTATGTTCCGCCAAGGATGGTAAGGATGGAGCGGGAGGTCAACAGGCAGATCGGAGCAGCGTCAGCAGTGATGCGGGTGCTTAATCGATCTGTCGTGGTGGGAGGAGATGAGCCGAAAGGCGAAGCTCTCGATTTACCGGACGATCTACGTTCCAAACATCACCTATGGTCATGAGCTTTGGGTAATGACCGAGAGAACAAGATCGCGAATACAAGCGGTCGAAATGAGTTTCCTCCGCAGGGTGGCCGGGCTCACCCTTAGAAATAGGGTGAGGAGCTCGGCCATCCGGGAGGCGCTCAGAGTAGAGCCGCTGCTCCTCCACGTCGAGAGGAGCCAGCTGAGGTGGCTCGGGCATCTGGTCAGGATGCCTCCTGGACGCCTCCCGTTAGAGGTGTTCCAGACATGTTCCAC
>CAAKHG010034665.1:0-12349 GCA_901007715.1 Dactylopterus volitans
TTTTTACGCCACTGAACGACACAGGGAGTCATTGCGGCCCTCGTGCTGTCTAATTCTTCCATCTAATTGCAGCAAATACACACGGCAATGTTTTGCTCACTCCAGAATCAGCACATCCTGTAACTTCACTCACGTTTCTGTTTATCACATCGATAGTGTTACAGTGTCTGTTACATACTGCTCTGTTTTAAAGAGGTATTTCACATTTTGTTTCTACCTTCTGGAGTTTATATTGATTTTTTTTTATATATTGCTCATATTGTCTTTTTATTTTTTTTTAAATATTTTGTCATATTTCTGGCTTCATTTTGGTACTTTCTTCCTTATGACTTTATATTTATACTGGCACGGAACAACTGTGACCGTACAGTTTCCTCCGGTGTCGTTTCTGATGTAACATTTTGTCTTATTATCCTTCTGCTGCTATTGGTGTTGTAATATTGCCAAGATCTTGCATATTCCCATGTATGCGCTTGGCTTAACGTGCACTCTTTTACACATAAATAAACTTCTCCCGGAGTGTGTATCAGATGCATGTACTCTGCAGGCCCCCCGGGTCCCCTTTGTGTCGAGCAGGCATCGCGCTCGCGCCCGGCTTGTTGCCGCTGACAGGCGGTCGCGGCGCTCGGGGGACGATGCCCTCGTTCTCTGTTGCGCTTGCGCGTCCACGCGATTCCGTGTTTGTCTTGCCGTCCACGCGGCGTGTGTCACAGCAGGTTCAGACGCCCAGCACACTAACCTGTTTAAGTCACTCGGCGCCTGAGCCACTTGATGGGGGCCCTTTACTGCTCCCGGCTGGTCCAGCCCCTAAAACAAGCTCCCGGGCTGCGGTTAGGACCCAAACCAAGCCTCCATTCACCTCATCAACCCAGCTGTTTATTTTCAGAGGCATTAGAGGAAACACTCGACAGGGCTTATCAGATCCAAACAGTCGCACGTCTTTGTTATTTTACACACAGGCCTCCTCTTAACTCGGCCTCATTTTCAGTAATTGTTTTCTTTCTTGCTTGGTAGAATAACACGGAGAGCTACATTTAACACAAGTGGTAAGGGAATCCGTCAGTGTAAACAAGGCAGATACAATGCACACTGGGAGTTTATCTGAGACTTTTCTGTTATTCTATGTTTTTTAAAGGGCAGGGCCGGAGCAAATATCGGAGAGTACACACGTCCAAGGTGGAATTGCTGAAATGAAATACAGGCTATTTGATGCGGAGACTTCAATCTCCCATTCAGACCTCTTGTTTTGTTTTGTTTATGTTTTTTTTTTCTTTCCCTCAATTACTGCTTCATTGCCGAACACAACGAAAACATCAGACCCTCCCAAAGCAAGTGCCACGCAGAGATAGAGGTGAGACCGGAGCACTGCACGCGTCCCTCGAGTGCTTAAGATTTCAGAGGCCTCGGAGCAAACTATTGTTCAGCTATTTGCAGTGCGATAATTCTTGCAAGTCCTTACAGACGCGGTGCAAAGATGATGCTTAGAGGAGTTGTTGTGACACTGTAGTACACAGGATCAACATGGTGGCAGTGTTGCACTGTCATTGGGACACGCGCAGCACTCGGTGCCTCCTCGCTCCCACGCAGCGACACACAGATCGCTCCAGGTCGTGGTGAGGAGAGGGAGAGAAAGCCTGCATGAAATCACCGATTCATACGCGATCCGATCGTTTCCTCCTCATCATGAGGGACACCTTCACCAGAGAAACCTTCATTTGGATTTTTATTTTTTGTGTTTTTTTTTTTCTTTGGCAAGCAGGAAATATTCCGAGCCACTCAGGACTGACAACACGTCCTCTGTTCGGCCGCAACGAGCCAACGTTACAGCCGAGTATCAAAGCAAACATCTTCCAAACGCCCCCCGCCCCCATGCGCACACACACACACACACAAACACACACCTCCCCACACACCTCCTCCTGCCAGCGGGAGTGCTCGTAGATGGGCCGAGCGCCACTCTGCCAAACGCGCCATAAAATAAACACACAGTAAATCCAGCGTGATTAACATTAATCATGATCACGTCACTGCTAATGCCTCTGACTGAGGGCCATACAGTGAAATCACGCCGGCCCGAGACGCTGGGCTCCACGGGAGGCGGGGGTCAGCGCAGACAGGGGTTACCTTCAAAAAAAAAAAATAAGGGGTCTGCCGTGATAGCGAGTGAGGAGTAATTAAAGGCGAAATCAAACAGCCGGGCGCTGAATGAGTTTCAGAGCGCGAGCGGTCCCGTTTACGCGAGTCAACACGGGCATTAGACACAGTAAACCCCGCTTTATTTGTGTGACCCCGGTGCGTGGAGCGAACGGCGCTTTGAAAACATGCAACTTTTGCGGGGAAAGACGTTTATTTGAAAGGGCTGCGCGCAACTGTGGCAGTGCCAGACGCAGTTTGACTAAAAGGTCCCGCAAGGCTTGTAACTTATTGTCGGGGATTGAATTTCAGCTAAAATTAGCCATCAGACCCAATTTATTGCTCTGATTGAGGACTCTGAAAAATGCCAGTAACCAGCTCCCCCATTATACAAGCTGAGCCCCGAGCTGAAGATATAATGTTGCAATTTAATCCAACCCACATCACTTGTGAAGCAAATGTGTAAAAGTGGTAGTATTAGTAGATTTGGTTTCCCCATGGTATAGAACCGGTCTAAGAGGCTTGGAAAAACAGAAAAATCCCCTACCAATTTTATGGAGGTGGCAAAGCAAGCATCTCTCCGGAGGTGACTTGAATTATTAAAACCACAGGAGGAGTTATGAGGCGATAACTAAAGTCTAACTGGCACATTAAAAGCCGCTTTTCGGACGAAATGCACCTCGATCCGGCACATGCGAACGGGAACCGTCTCGCTTTGCGATGACAATTGTTCCGCAACTCCAAATGCAGCCTGGCTGCATTTTAAATTGCAATATGGCAAGAGCCGCTGTTTATGGGGTCTGCCATGTCAGTTCACCGTCATAAATAATTTGAATATCTGTTGAATAGAGTGCACAGTTTTTCCGCGCTGTAAAAACCAGGCCTCTGCCACGCTGCTCTGTTACAAATTCTTTATCATTGTGCCGATCTGTCTTTGAACAGTGGCAGCAGTGTTCCTGCGGAGGTCTGTACACAAGCTCACCTGAAGACAAATGTCCTTTTGATTGAAAAGTCGTTTCCTCCTTGCTGTTTAAACACAGGTGTTGATTCTGGTGAAAATGACTGCTACTGCTCTCTCCCTCCCTCCAATTGGCCCTTCTTTCTTTCTTTTTTTTTTTTGAACACGGCGCCTCGGGTTGAGTACACTTAGGCAGGACCCGTGGACACTCCGGCAAATACCCCCCCCCGCCCCTCACCCCACCGTTCACCCCACCCCCCCAACACACACATTACACTCCCTTTTTTTTCCTCCTCATTTTTCCACCCTCTAAGCTCACACAACGCCCCGCAAAAGAGCATCGCGACGGTTTGCGGCGGCAATGGTTCGCGCCGGTTGCCGGGAAACGCGTCTGCGCAGGTACACTGCTCAAGACAGGCAGGGCAAGGCCATGAAAAGAGGGCCAGACACCCAAGTTCTGCCCTGTTCAAGTATCACACACACACACACACCTCTCCGGGCAGGGTGTGTCTCACTACGTTGGGCTAAGAGAGGGAGAGTTGAAGCCGTGCAATGTGTGCAGACGATGACAAGGAAGCACAGAAATTACTGCTGTTGCAGCAGGCGCCAAAATACATGAACGGCTTTCTGTGCGTTCTTTCTTTCTGGTTAGATTATCTGCATAAGTTTGGCTTCCCCCGGGCACACTATGGATTCTTGCGCGTCTGTGGTTGGCACAAATGCACGTCCCGTGGCAGAGATCCTGGCCCCTGGCACTGGCATTCTCGGGGCCCACACCCAGTGGCATGCTGCACACACTCCTCACCACTGACATCCTCCACTCTGACCAGAGACTGCAAACACCAATGGAATGGACCACACACACTTCCAGTTTTTGAGTAAAGTTGCTTAGTACAGGAGTATGCATAAAGGAACCCACACACAGTCACACACAGTTGGACCCAAGGATCCAATCAGCAGCTTTTTTTTTTTTTGTATAATGCGGATACATTCATGTTTTTTTTTCCTCACACCTTTGTGTTTGTTTTCACCCAAAGCCAACAAACAGTTGGCTGAACCAGAAAATGTGAGTAATTTAGAGAACATTAAATAATCATACAGTCACCTCCATAATAGTGTCTCATTCATAAAGATACGTTGTCCCAAATGCTTTTTAAAAAAAAATAAACATATCAAAATGCTGTTTTTGGTGGTAGTTTTGTGCATCACAGAGGGCAAAGTGTCATTAGACAGTTTCTGAAAAGCATTATTACCCAAAATATAATCAGCATTATGTGAAATATTGTTTGAGCTTGAGTACATTTTTTTGTGTGCAAAGTCCATGAAAGAAAAATTACACAAATCCGCAGTTTGAAAAAAAAAAATCTTGGTGAAAATTTGACGTTTACTGATGCTTTGAGTTTCTTTTTCAGTGATTTTGATAGCACACAAAACAACTGTTGATGAGAATATATGACCTTTACAAAAACGAAGTCCCAAAGAATATTGTGGTCGGCTATTTCATTATCACAGGCAAGAAAACAAAACATGGGCCATCAGTGTCGGCGACATGCAGCAGGATGGTAAACAGTGGTCGTAACAGTGATCGTACAGTGGAGATGAAGCTGTAGGTGAGGCGCTGTAGGAAGTGGAGTGTTTGTACTGCACGACAATGTGTACTTTACAGGCCTCGGAGGGTTTGAAGTGTGTGTGTACGTAATGGCAAACTATACAGTAGCTGACCGCCCGGTGACAGATGCCAGCTGACAGTTGGGGCCACAGTCTTCTGCGCCTAAAAGTCCGGCGCGGACCAGAGTCTCATTTTCATGTTTGTTGGGCGCCGCTGCGATGCAAGCCTGAAATTATGTTTTTAAAATAAGACTCCTTGTGGTTCGGAGAAACGCTTTCTTCATCGTTAGCCCGGCTATTTTAGGAACGAACCGCTCCGAATCCCAGGAAGCAAGAGGCACCGGTCAGTCACCGGCGGCGAGTCAATCGTGGCCGGCTCAGAGCATCTTTGCAGGACCTCCTGTCCGCTGTTCCTTCCAGTCGCTTCAGTCCTCGCTTGGCGGCGTGCTCAGGAGGGTGCGTTCGGGATGTCGTGCCATTTCTCCCCGGAAACCAAAAAAAAAAAAAAAGATTGTTGCTGTTTTTTTTCCCCCTCATCATCAGCAGCACGTGTGTGTGCAATGAAATATGTACAGCTTTGTACTTGATGTAGAAGGTTAGGTTGAGGTGGCCTGCACGGAGATGTCTCAGCTGGCTTTCATTGGGGGCCCCGGGCTGCCATCGTGCCCTTCAGATGACCCCTATTGATTTATACTGGGCTTCTGTGGTCAAACGGGTTTTACTGGCGCGGGCTGCAGCAGCGTACCTAAGCCACTGAAGCTCGCGGCAAACATGCAGCGGCCTTACCAATCCATCAAAAATACCAAGAGATGGAATCAAACAGGTACAGGACTGAGCGCAGCACGGCAGGTACCGAGAAGCCCTCACCTGGCCCTCGTGCCCCATAGCTGAGCTGTGTTTCCCTCACCAGTTTTAACATAGACAAACTGATTGCCAGGTTGAGTGAACAGGAAGAGCAGGCTGACGGGAGAAATCAGCTTATCTAAGGACCGGTGCCGCACCGTAAACAGCCAGCTAATAAGCATTTTGGAGGGAGGCGAATGGCTGCACGGCGCCTGAGGATTTCGCAGCAAAACTTTCTTCAAGTTTTTTTCGCGCCGCCGCCGTGGCCGTTTCCAGCTGCTTCCTGGACGATACTGCGGGCGATTACGGCTCACCTGACAAATCTGCTCCCTTTAAGGCCATGAAAGGGCTGTCTGTTCACTCCAAAGCCCTTCACTCCACACAAGGTGAATCCTCCTCCTCGTCCTCCTCCATCACGGCATAACATTTGCATCATGGCCACGGGGTGATGAAGGTCGGCGGGCATACAAGCGTCCGCCGGAGATGAAATCCATTATCGCCATGATCTTTTGACTTTGATAGCAAAGTTGAGGTGAGTAAATGTTGCAAAGCGTCAGAATGCAGCGGTTAGAATGTAAACAAGACAAATTCGGAACAACTGGGGGGAAAAAAAAAAAAAAAAAAAAAGATGCTTGCGTGAAAGTTGAAATTCAAGTCACACTGGGTGAGCAGCAGCAGACGGTTGCTCAGGGCCTTTTTGTCTTGGACTCAGATGGAAACTGCATGCCGCTGCAGCACAAAGGCCCTCTGTTGAGCTTATATCTATTTATACATATATGTACATACATGTACGGAAGGTACATGTGTGCTTTTCTGAGCAAGACTATTTATAAGCAATATTGCAGTATACGGAATTGTGTACACAGTCTGGTAGGATAGTGACGCCCGGTCAGATCAGTTGGAGGGAAAACAGGGGGATATATTTTGACGTGATTACTGTCTGCCGACCATAATGTGCATTGACCAGAAAACATCCAGAAATTCCGCCAACGTAAATGATCCCGAGGTACAACATATATGTCCTCTTCGCAGCGTTGTAAAACAAACAAAAAACACATTCAGGTCTGATTAGATTAAGGCATAAAAACAGTCGGTTTAGGTAACGATCGTGTTCACCTGGACTTTCCTGCTTATTATACATGTCATGAAATTTCCTCCTTTCCAGTGGCCATAACTTCCACGGCCACTAGATGGCGTCTGTAACTTCACCGTTCGAGCATGACAGTACGACGTGACAAAAAAAAAAAAAAAAGAAAAAAGAAAAAAAGAGGCCAGCTAATCTTGCAACCCCCAGCGGTGCCTTTGACGCCACATTACGGATGAAAGAAAGAAATGTGCGGGAGACGACGCATGCACAGTCTCACGGATGATATTCCCGGTGTTGGGAAGGAGTCGATGTTAAAAACAAACCTGATGCCATTACAGTTTCTGATAAGAGCTTTCGGATGAGCGGTTTTAAAGCATCACAGCCTGGTACAGCAAGAGCGACCGAAGACATGCTGGAGTACTGCAGCATTATCTTTGGGACCAGATGCAGCAGCCGGACATCATATATAATGGAAACCAGTCCAGTCCAGTCTGGAAGGTTGTTATTGACTCATTAAGAGACTTGGACATATAGAAACAGGTGCATGATGTATTTACCACCTGTGTTTGTCTATGTAAATGTGTGTCACTGGTGGCATCCCCTTCGTTTTTCCTTTTCTCCGCGTCATGAAAATATAAAAAGGATTGTTAATGTTTAAACCTTTAGGGTGCGATCATTTATTCGCGCCTTTAAACTGTCGCGGATTAATTATTTCCTTTTATTAGGTGGAAAGCAGCAGCACCGCAGCTGATTTTCATGCGACGAACCGAGTCGCCTTGTTGAATTTGACTGTTTTATAGGAATGAGAAGGCGTTCGGCGCTATCTTTGAAACGAGGAAACACAAGGTGCGAAAAGAGCCAGAACTGCAATGCAAACATGGATAACATCCTTGTTTATTTTATAGCTAAGTCAATATATTGGTTACCTCTAAGCTCCAAATGACTTTATTCTGTAACCTTCATTTAATCAAACAGTCCCTGCACCTGTGGGTTTATAATTGTGCACATGATACACCGTGAGTTACTCAAGTGCATGTTTGGATTCCTTGTAGATGATCAGGATTTGAGCTTTTTGCCTTTTTTTTTTTTTTTGTCCATGCCGAAAGATGAGCAAGCAGTGTACCCCCCCGCGCCCCCAAATGCATATAATTACCAATAAATCAGTTGTCCACCATATTTGCCAAGAGTTAGTTTCCATTAAAGTGCCCAACAACTACAACTACAACTGCTACAACTACTTATACAACTCCTACATCTACTACTACAACTACTACTACCACTACAACAACAACTCTTACAACAACAACCTCTATAACTGCTGCTACAACTCATAATAATATACTTTTTCCCGCCGAAAAATCAACATTTGAAGGGCTCAACCTCTGAGAAAACTAGGAATAACCTTCCTACAAAAAGGCTTTTCTCACATTTTCGAGAATATCGAAAAAAAAAATACCCGTGTACCTGTGTGACACCTGTGCAGCAGCTTATTTAACAATAAATAACTGCGTGTCACTGGGATCGGCCCCTGGCAGCATCAAAAGCCTGGCGCAATTCCTCAAGTATTATTTTACAGGAGTACTGCCGCATAAATGTATTGTAAAGTTAAGCAATCAGTAATGCTTTTATGAGGCATGCTCTTTGGCAAAAAAAAAAGGATACCAGCTTGCGACCTCCGAAAGCAGAGCCGTGCAGCAGCGTGGACGCGGGCGGAGCCGTGCGACCCATCATGTCTTGATGTTTCCTCCGTCTACCGGTTCCACCTCTTATGGCCCCTCCCTCGCGTTCACGCTCATGTTCTCCTCGCCTCACGCTGGCTGCGGCTACAGTGGCCCCCCGCGGATCGGCAGAGAGGAGCGCTGACTGGCTGATCGGGCTCTGTGTATCTCTGGCCAGGCCAATAAAAGTTCCATTATGATAAAGATTAGACGGATAAAGCGCCCGTCGTGCAGCGAGGAACCCCCCCCCACCACCACCACCACCCCCCGCCGAGTGAGACCTCGATAATGAGGACTCGCTTTACTCCGTCTTCAACTGACGTTAGGGACATAAAATTGTCATGAAAATGCACCGTTGTCCCTGCACAGGTTTGCACCAAATAACAGCAATAAAAGCGGGGATTCTGATGAACAGGGAACCTTCAGATGAACTTCAGACAGCTTTCGGTCTCCACCGGCTCTGATTGCATTCCTGACTAGGGCAAGTCAGATAAAGGATCTCTATGACGCGGGGTCAGGCGAGGGAATGTCCTCACCTCAGACAGCCAACAAAATCCTCTGGGCGAGTACGACATGGGGACTTTGTTGTTATTATTTTCTTTGTTATTACTCATATTTGCGTTCATAGTCACATTCATATTCAGCATTCTTCATACGACTGGTATCCATTATTGTTTTTATTATTGGCTTAAATGTTTTACAGCTTTCTCAGCTGGAGCAGCATCTCTTGCCCCCCCCCCTCTCCCTGAGACGCTCAGTTTTAGCTCCAGTTTCTCTGAGCCTCCCTCTCAGCAACAGTCCAGTCTGCCCTGATTGGTCGGCTCCCGCAGGCCTGAGAACAACCACTACCGCCGTCGCATCGCCACCACACATAAACTTAATCCGCTGGGTGTTTGACATCTTTGACACCCGATCTCGACATGATGTGTCGTGCTGTGTTTACGCGGTTATGTGGACAAGCGGGGGGGAAGAAGCAGTCGCGGGCGGAGTGGTGCTCCGGTTGGTGTGAACTTTGGGTTTCGCGAGATTGCAGATGTTCGTGGAAAGTGGTGTCTTTTTATTATAGGGATTAGCGTTTAATCTTCAGTGACTAATTACGCGTCGACCTGAGCTGTCTGGCGTGAGTGGAACCGGAGTGTGGTTTGGCAAGTCGGGCTAGGTGTCTGGTTGATTGGTGACTTTTATAATCAAGCCAGCACATTTAATTAAGTTAATAGACGATAAAAACCAAGCTGATGCGACGCCGATCGGTCCAGTACTCGACTTAAACGTAAAATCTGGACTGTGAAATCATCTGAAGTGAGCTCAAATGTTCATTTTAAATAACTGGGCTGTCTCTTTTTCGAGATACGTGGAACAATTCAAGAGGGGACCTGCTTCCCCACAGCAACTCAACCTCGTTTCAGCCAACAAAACGGTGCCAACAGGGGCTTTCTAACCATCCGGTTATCCGAAAAGGTGATGTTTGTCGACATTCCCTCAGGAAAAATGCAAATGGACTCACAATATGTCTATTTTTTAAGAGCAGCCTTGATTTTATGATGTGAAATGTCCCTCTTATTTGTTTGCAGTGACCACGATACTTGTTTAGGACCATACTCATTAATTATTGACACATTTATGTAATATGACCGGAAAATATGAAGGGTCAGGACAAGTGGCACCTGTCTCTCTATCTCTATGAGTTGAGTCCATCAAGTCTGAAAAGGAGAAAGCAATACTTTTTTTTTTTCCAGCGTTTTATCCGTTCCTTGTTTATTAGAAATCAAAACAGAGGAGAGCTCTGTGAGGGCACTTGTTGAGCAGGTCTACACTTTACTTTCATAATGTATAGAAGGTAAAAGCATGTTACTTTTTCTTTTAATTTTCCTACTGCAATACATGTAGCTCTTAGCAAACAATTTGAACTGTGATTAAAAAAAGAAGTAGTATTTTGGGAGCATACACTTTTTAAACTACAAAAGTTATATTTGAGAGACGAAAAACCTCCAAAACTGTGTAGAAGTGTTTGGAAAACTGTCATTAAAAATTTAAAAAAACGAATTTAAAAAAAAAAAACCCTGCGTGCTGCAGTCCCCGCTGTAATTAGAGTCATCCTGTCCAGTAGAGGGCGCTGTGAGAAAACACCCAGGGTTGGAGAACCGCAGTCCGGGTTATGCAGACACACGCTATAGATCGGCGGGTGGTTGCTTCCAAAAAGTATCTTAAAATCATTTAATGCGCACCTGAGCATTTGTCATACTGCTGGTCTTTTACCCGCAAAATACAATAAGGCCATTCGTCATTTGGTGAGAGATTGGTACCTTAACATGAAAGGTTGATGATGCCATAGCTTACCTTTGTCATGAAAGCAAATATTCTAGTCCCCTTCATGTGAAAGCCACAGTTCTTTGTAAATTCCAATGTGGTGAATCCCTCAAATGTGAGTTGGTTTCTTTCTTCTCCATTCTTTATCGGTGTTACCATGGTAACATTTTGGTCATGAGTGACTTTGCAGCGACGAAACTTGAACTGAGCGCCGAGTGCTTTTTCATGGTTTCAGTGCGCAGCTGATGACCTTTTTTTTTAAAAAAAAAAATGTCATTGACGTCATGGTGTAAATAGGGATGACACGTAATCAACGATAATCGAAACCGCAAAATGCACACCAAGGAGTCGACATACCGAGAATACCGTGATCATTTGCCAACAATTAAAATTAAAAAAACCTGCGCAATTTTTTTTTGTGAATGTTTACACATGTAAAGTGAAAGGTTGTGAAGCAAGACCGTAATGTTGTCAGGACAAGGAATAATTCTGTTCCCCATTACATGCGAGCTGGCTAGTCAGAGTAAATTCCGGTGGGGGGAGGGGCGTGAGGGTGGCGGCTAACTCTTAAATCGCCGAAACAAAGTGCTAGAATAAAGCTTTTATTTTAGGTCAAACGGGTTTCATGGTCGGCTTTTGGTAGCTGCCATCTGTTTTTCTACTTTTCCATCCTTCAAAGTTTTTGTTATATCCAGACAAACTGAAATGTTCAAACTGGCCTAGCTTGGCGAGTTAGCTGCTGGTCGCTAACTCCCTTGAGTTGATCGGGAAGCTCTGACGGCGCAGCTCGCTAGTTACAGGTTGGTCTCGGATGAATTTGCAGCGATTACGTTGAGCCGAGCTACGTGTGCGTTATCCGGTTATTATGCACAGTTGCTGGCCAATCAGAGAAGACTATTCACCGGGATCATGGCATAAAAATGCTTTAGTGAGGAAAAGCGTAGCGCTCGCCACCGTGTAAACGGCACAATCGAAAGATCACTGACATGGACAGATCCAGATCGAGGAGTTTCCGGGAGATATCGATTCCTGCCTAATGTAACTATAGGCGGGAGGATGTATTCACTGTGAAGTCCGTGATTTGTCTTTCCTGCTCAGCACCGCTCGCCAGTTTCTTCACGCTTGCCAACAGCAGGCTGTGTTTTCTTTTAAGGATAATTAACCTGTCAACACCCTGACTAAAACAATCCATGCTGCGAGGTGCGCTCGAAGAAAATGATTTTCATTGTCGCGCTCGTAAATATGTTTTTCCTCCGGAAGGCGTGCGGATGGCGCGGAAATGAAGGAGAGCTTTCGAAAATGGGAATAAGACGGGCGGCGGGAGGCGCTGATGAGAGCATCCCGCCGACAATCCTCAGATAAATGTGAGTCACGAACGTTAACTCCCCTGCTTAAACCAGGGAAACAACCACCGACCCTGCGGAGACTCCACTCAGTGGATCCCACAGTAAATGAAATATCCTTCACCACCGACACAAAGTACACTTTCCTCAACCTCACCGCAGCTCTTACACAGTAATTACAGCCTTTTCATGTGTCGTGTGTTTTACATTTCCTTTTTCAGATGACAGTGCAGTGGAGCATTCCTCCGCAAGTCCCGCAGAGTTTACTCAAGTGTGGTTTCGAGGCTCAGACTTTTATCTGGCCAAACAATAGCAAAACCTAAAGGAAGGCAACGAGTGGGTGGGTGGGGGG
>CAAKHG010034665.1:12369-22651 GCA_901007715.1 Dactylopterus volitans
GGGGGGGGGGGGGGGGGGGGGGGGGGGGGGGGGGGGGGGGGGGACTCCAAACAACTGTAAGCCCGGACAAAATGAATGTGCTTTTGGTTCCAAGCGCGTGGAATTATTGTGGAAAAATAAACGCCGCTCTAATATCTGTCGGCTGATGCGTCGGTGATGAGGTAGTAACGGAGTTGGACTTTCGGTCCAGGTGGTTGCTCTCGGGGCTGAATATTTGGTTACAAGGTGGGTGTGTGGTGGACTCGCTGCGGCTTCCTCTGTGGCGACGGTCTCATTTGGACGCGCTTTTGAAGGGAAAAAAATATATATATATAAAAAAAAAAACAAAAAAAAAAACGTAGCCTGTGCTTTACCCGGCACGCCCCTTTAATCCCCTGAAAGTTTCCTGCCGCAAATCCTCCCCACCACACATGACAAAACGCCGCGTCGAAAAATAATTGCTAATTTCCCCACAGACCCGTCTTTGCATTTACGCTGTACGTTACCCAACAGCGATATGATTACATAAACACTATAATTAGACCTGCTTTATGATGTACACACCCTTCCACATAACTTCTTTTGTGCAAAGGTGGTGGAGGTGGGGGCGGGGGGGCACGATTCGATTGGATGCCTCACCTGTCAGTTTTACTCATCGGGGAAAACACCTGGATGCTTTAATTTCTGCCGGCCATTTTATGCCGCAACGTCTGATTTCACCACTCCTGAACTTGAAGCGCACGACGTGAAAAAAGGCCAGGCGCGCAGCATGCGGTGGGACATACTTAGGATTTTTAGGATTGCAAGCCACACAAAGGCAAACATCTTGCTCAGCTCTTTGCCTCTTTGATACTTGACATTAAGATAATAGCGAGGCGGGCAGGAGGCCAAACCAGCTCAGACCCAGACGGTATTAGGCTCCTGTCTCTGTAATAGTCAGACGACGCTACATCCCCCAGACAGCCACCGGTGATTCATTACAGGGCTGTCTCATAGATTTGTATGCATGTATGTATGTATATATATATATATGTATGTATGTATGTATGTATGCGTGGAACGTATTTATACATACAGAAATCAAGGCAAATCACCACAATTAACAAGGACATGGAGACCTTGAAACTAAACGAACGGGACGTTTCCAAATTAGCCTGTCGTGTGGAACAAATGAATACTTTTGTTGACACAGAGTAATAATCCCGAGTTCTAAATTTGACAAATACTGCAACAGTGAGCCAGGCTGATAGAAGACACCTGGCCAGAGGGACCGAATGGGCGCATGTTATTACAATGTAATATTGGCTTCGCAAATGACGTGGGGAAAAAAAAAAAATGAAAATGAAGAAACACACAGGGGAAAATCTTAACACATGGCAGCGGCGTTGCGGGGCAGAGTGGTGGTTTGCTCGCATGCTAACCATGACAGCCTTGACTGAGCATACCGACGATTAGAGGGTACAATGTTTACCATGTTCAGCCATCTTGATTTATGGACATACGCTGTAGGAAAACTACACATCATGACATCTACATGACAGTGAAGCCAAATGATCCTGATCCCCCCACCCCGGTAGTGGCTGGCAGTGTAGGTCATACACCTCGCCCCCATTTCATGTTAATTTATGATGGGACTGGAAGAAATAAAACCAGAAAAAAACAAACAACAAAACATCTAAGTTGTCATCATTCATCATTTTTCTTAAAGATGGTTTCTTTACAGTGATGATATACGTTTGTGTTCGTTTTTCTACAAAATTTGGTTTTAGCTAGCTATTTTATGCTATAAACGGGGGTACAGCATGAAGGCTGACGGCCGTGAGTTGCTGAGGCATTTACAGGTGTCTGCTTTGTGACTGGACGTGGGAAAAAAAAAAAAAAAGTAAAGAGGCGACGTAACAATAACTTTCTACAACTGTTACTGACGGTTTCAAATCATGAAAATTAGTCTTTCAGCAGTGAAACAAGCACTGCTGAGTGAGTTAAATAGGACCTCGGCGCAGCAGCTCTGCTCCCTGATCACCACTGTGAGGACTTTGGCTTCAAATGACCTCACCAGCACAAAATGGCGGCATCTGATATTTTGGCGTCTTTTATTAAAATTGGACCTCAGATATGTCGGGGTCTGAAACCAGGACATATATAAATATTTTTTCTCCCACTATGGTTCTTGGTGAAATGAGAGAGGATCACAAGAGTCAGAGTTTAATTCATACAACAAGGGCATTAATGTCTTTTCGAATTTCACGGCAGTCCATCTAATCCAGGCTAGTCATTCAATACCACAAATGTCGCCCTGACTGAGGTCTGAGGGATTCATCCTCTGGGTGCTATAAACGTCAATACAAAATTTCATGGCAATCAATCCAGCAGTTGTTGGGATATTTCCGTGGTCGACCAATGTCATATGGAAATAAGTGAGATGCTAGTAAAAAAAAAAAAGGATTTTTTTTTTTTAATGTGTTCCTGCCAGCTGTCATCGGCAAAAAGTCGAGCTGGTGGTAACATTGAAATGCTAATTATTTTGACTTTATGATTCTGATTTAACTCTGTGTCAAAACAGAGTACGGTCACAAGCACGTTTCGCTATGAGGGCCAAAAGGTCGGCTACAATTTTCCTCTCTCTCTGCCTGACCTCAAAACACATTTACTTCCCATTTCTCCCTCCCACCAAAAAGCTCCCTCCCACTCATTTGACCTCTGACAACTGGGGCCCCAGTGCCACAGCCTATTGATTCCTTGGCATTGAACTTGAATCTTGGGGGCCACAGAGACTACAATCAAAGAGGCATTGTCTCTCTTGAAGACAGATTGCAGGCCAAACAATACTTGTTCACTTTCCCTCACTTCTCCATTCATTCACATGAGCCACTTATCCTCAGCTGCCCCGGACTTTTTGACCATTCAGTTCATGTGGAATGCATGCATTTCCTGTGCATAGAAGATGTTCCATTTACCCTGATGGATCACCGGATGATAACAATCTTCATACGCCCCCTTGGTGTAACCCAACCAGTGTCGGTGGCAGGAAGTCGGAGCCGTCCGTCACTTCACAATGGCGCAGGCCGAGAAATCACCAGCTCTGACGTCTACATCAACGCGGACATCAATATGCGTGCGGCTCACATATACCTTATGATGTATTTAGTTGCCTCGCGCGTGTACGTAAGGTCACGCCGATTGAATTGTCTGTCTGCTTTTAATTAAAGCTAGATTTCCTTGTCAACACGCGGCGAGCGCACTGGCGTTGACTGTACGTATAATGAAAAGAGATCGTAAAATTACTTAAACTTGTTTTTTTGGGGGGGTTTTTCCAGCATAATTACACTTGAGCAAAGGTATACACAGAGGTACGGGATTTATTTCAACTTCAGCTTCTGCTGAAGCCAGACACATCGAGGGATACGTTCGAACACGAGTCATTTGGGTTTCGTCGCAATGAGGGAATTATATAAATAGAGGTCTGAAGAGCACTCGTGGATACACGCTTCATTAAAAAGCTGTGTTTTTGTAACCGGCTAATTAACACGGGGCACATGGGGCACCTTGGTTCGGCTACTGTAAATATACAGATTAATGAATGTTCCCTGATTGGTGTGAGTGGACCCTTAAATCACCGCCTGTACACATGCCGTACTGTACTCGGACCATTTGCAGATGGAGCGGATCTTGATGGCACAACGTGCATGAATCCCAAATGCCCCCTGATGTATAGGCCTGCGCCCGAACTGAAATGCTAAAACTATTTTTGCAGAATACAGACGTCCTTCTGACAATAAGCAAAGACTCTTAAATTTTCCGACCTGCTCCTTTGGCCTCGACCTCGCGTGTGTTCGTGCGGTGAAATGACACTTTGTAAAATTTTTGTAAAGTCCTTTCAAAGTACCTCTGAAAGGACAAGGTAAATTGTCGGAGACGTTTATGGACGGAGAAAGTGTGAAAACATTCTTTGGCTTTGCCGCGTGCGACCGCTGTCTCTTTGTTGCTCAATGGGAAAGTTGGTTTCTCTGATAAGTAATGATGCAAAATATGAACACGGCGATAACGGTAAAACAGGTAATTTGGTCTAAAAACCCACTTCCTGATCCCTGGCGGGTATGGCGTTACAGCATTTCTCCACTGGTGCGGCGGCCATGTTGTTCATACGTTTACTCTAAGACCCTCCGTGAAGTTATTCAATCAAAAAATGTTAACTTCCAGCTGAACGCAACTTCCCTGAAAAATGGCCGATCTCCTAGTCAGGGGCACTGGCTCAGGTGCTCCTCCTTCCCCTCTCAGGATTTGCTGTCCGAGGAGTTTGCTGCCCTTGATCCCTTCCCCTACTGGTGTCAAAAGTCTATCGCACACCAGAGAAGAACTGATCTTGGCGAGGGCAGACCCGGGCTTCGAAAGCGCTTGTGCCGAATTGCGGGTGCCAAAACGTGTTAAAAGTCTACGCGGCGCGCTCCTGTTTCCTCGCGCGAGGGCTGTTTTGACACTGACGCGAGCGCCACCGCGCCCAAAAAAGGCTCAGACCGGAGAAAAGAACTCCCGAGAAAGGTATCCAGTGGAGAGAACATTCCGTTTGCCTGGAGCTCCCCCACCCGTGAACGCTGACAATTCCGTTGACTGGACCGCTCAACCTGGCCTAACAGACGTCCTGCTACTGAAGCCTGCACAGCGGCGGGGGGAAATTTTCCTCCGTGCCAACGATACACCTTCTCTTGCCACTTTAGACTCACTGAGCTCTGCTGGCACAGAGTGGTAGACATGAACAAGACTTTGGGTGCGTGTCAACCTGCCATCATTGCCCATTCGGCTCCTGAGCCAAAGACAATCGAAACGAGCTCCCTCGCCTCCCGAAGGGAAGCAATTTCAGTCTGATTTAAATGATGATGTTGGTCTTGAGTTTTTTTTTTTTTGTTTTTTTTTTCTCGCCTGCTTTTCTTCTCCCAGGTGTCACCATCAAACGATCTCCTTTCTGCAGTCGGCCTCAGACTCCGACTGGAGTGTCTGATGAGGCAGGTCCTGTGTGTCTTTAAAAAGGGACGCTATCAGCAGGATTCCTCTTAAAACCCACACACCACTTCCTCAAAGGAGGCACCAGTCCTGGACGCCAACTGCACATAACACTCAGCGTCCACAAAATCACATGCGCCCGCCGCAAACATGTATTTCTGCATTCTGCCCCTTTTGCGACGGGAACAACCTGGGTTTCGTCTTTCAGGCGGAGACATCCCGTCGCCCTTTTTGCGATGGGACCTGCTTACCTGAGCAGACGGATCGCAAGATGTTGCACCTGTGCGCAAGCCAAACCGACTGGCAGGGGGAGCGGCGATGCAATTTTCCCTTCATACAGATTTGGCGCAGCCACGGCTGGCGGATAATTATTGTCTCCGTGTCCAAGGAATAATGTTACATGTGGTTCCCTTGGAAAAACTAATGGCCCTGCAGTGGGTGTGTGCATGCCTTATGGCGACAGGGCCTGGTGTATGACTCCCCCGCCAGGAAGTGACGAAGCAACTGCTCTGAGGTTATTTCTGGGGTTGGAGGGATAAGGGATAGTTCTGTTGTATTGATGCCAAGTATTGACCTTTTGTTATGCGGATCGCAAAGGCACGTTCAGCATTTATGGCAGGTTTGTGTGCTTGACAATTCCATTTTGCTGCAATAATAAAATGATTGATGGGAATGATTGGTGGCTTGATGAATGATGAGATGTGCAGGAGGGATCCTTTATCTTATTAGATAAAACATGTTTGAAATTTGCATCCACAACATGAAGTTGCAATGCAATACCAAGCATATCCTAAAGTCATGATTCTATACTTTCTGCAATAGTACTGTGATAGTGTCATAACGTGCGGTCTTTGGGGATTCCTATTTTTGGCTCTTCAAGGTGTTTTCAAGGCTGTTGGTTATTCTTCTCTCAGCGATACTGACAGAAACATAAAACACTCCAAAAAAGAAAAAAAAAAAAAAAACCCTAAGTATCCATGTTGCCTGCAGTGCTGACGGCGGGAAGAAAAAAAAGTCTACCATGTTATGTCAATTGTCCTTCCACAAGTATGGTTATCATTTTCAAGTTGCCTTTTTTTTCCTTTTTTTTTCTTCTCGAGGAATCGCCACCAAACGCGTGCGGTTTTCACGGCTGTTGTATGTCAGGCGGCAGGACGCCAGGTAGTCAAAACTCTGGGTAAGTTGAGGTGAAGTCACCGTGTCAAAACTCATCCGTCACGCGCTAGACTTAACAGTGGAAGCACGCAGACAAAACAGCCGGGTTTGCGAGGCCCTCGGCGGCATCGATCACATCTCTGTCATAAAAATCCACAACAGAAATAAAGATTAATAGCCTAATTTATCAGTGCGGATTAAACATGAAGCAAAAAAAAAAAACCCGTTCACCTCTGACATCTTAGATTCCGTTGTAGCTTACATGGATAGCATTTTCTTTGCCAAATGTTTGCCTCTACAGTGTGAAACCGGGTGGCGGCGGCGGCGGCGGCGGTGGGTACAGTGATTCAGCCTCTCATATGTCAACCTTTTGCACACTTCCCTGTCCAAACAGCCAATCAGGATCCATTTAGGCAGCAGTGGCCTGGAACAGGAACTGACAGGCCTGACAGAGGTGTTCTGCGCCACATGTGAGCAATGGAAGTTCTCAGCAGTCCGGGGTTGAAATCCATACTGTGGTTTGCACAGACACTGCTGATTACCACACTGCTGGTGCAGACGTGCAGGACAAGGTTGTCAGGTCTAATTGTCTAATGGACAAAGAGTGAAGTCACCCCGATATTGAAAAATTCTTGGAAGTCTCATTTCAGCCCTCCAATAACTTGACACTACTGACGTGCAGTATGTGTTTTTCAAATAGGTAATTATTGGCTGCGTCTAAAATGGCAATTAGCTTGCTGGGGGCCGGATGGGGTGGTCGGTGGAGGGAGAAAGTGAAGATAAATCCACGCTAACAAAAAACAGTCCCTTCTGCGCAAGATAAATGCGGAGTTAGCTGGCGACTAGCGCTGTTATTTTTTCCTTCATTATTTGTATTTATGCTGTGTAAACTCCAGCCGCTCGGACTGTGGTTCTGCCACTAGATCACCTTTCAGGAGGCCTGCAATTTCAGTGTTCTGCCTCCACGCTTGGGTGATTTGATTTAAACAAACTGGCTCTGGGCTTTGTGAAGGCATTCAGACCACAATCATTGTTGAGGGCCCAATCAGTCATGACCAGCGCTTGCTGGAAGTTTGCTTGCATCTCCGTCTTTCAACCTTCTGGGGGTCGTGGGACTATTTGTAAATCCACCAACATCGCCCACGTGTGTCAAATTTGCTCGAGCTCGAGTTTCGATGACCCGCAATATTAATTTTGTCGTGCTGTGCGTTCAGCGGTGATTAAATGACGCGTTCCGTGAGTAGTGTGAATTGACCTGCGGCGTGCAAAGCAAGAGGGCGCCATGACTTTTAAAGATAGGCAACATGAATTCTGAGACTCTCTCGCACTTACATCAATGATAACATCCCATTTTGTTCATCACTGAACCTGTATATGCTTTTTAAAAACAAGTCAAAATATGAGAGATTGCACGGCCTGTTTACATCTACAATTTAGCACATTTGGAAGTATATTCTGTCCATGGCGCCATTTAATTAATTTCTCTTTATTTACACTTGGCCTTTCCCGCTCTCTCAAAGACAAAGAAGGCGTATGCATGAGTCAGAGTTTTTTTTTTTTTTTTTTTTTTTTTTAATTATCATTGAATACCAATAAAAGGTTTCTGCCAGGAAATCTTGGCCAGTATTTGTTATGCTCCGAGTCCAACGCAACAGTCCCATAAAAGAAAAAAACCCAAAACAAAACATAATACATTTAGATTTCATTTGTTACCGCCTGAGGCCATTCTCAGATATCACTGGGATTTGCTCTGTAAGATTGGAAAACACAATTTTGTAAATGACTATTTTATGCCTCGCGAGAATTTACTTTATAGGTGATTTCACACATGCAATACACTCCTGAGCCTGCAGTATATAGACAGCCCAGGGCTCCACGGGCAAAATAAGCCAGGCGGCACATGAAGCTGACTTGCTCCTGTTGGTCCCATTGATTCAAACTTTTGCACCCGTGTGTGAATAAAGAAGGTTATTGTCCTGGTGGATTTATAGCGAGTGAACTGGGCATGTCCGTGATGTTTCCGCCGCTGGGGCAGACGCAAGGCTGGGAGCCTGAGAGCGGCGCATGAAGATGGAGGGGTGAACGGCAATGAAAACGGTCTGCCTGCCTGGAGAGACGACAGGATTTGGGAATATGAGGTCAAAATTGTCAAACAGTTCAAGGAGCAGCAAGAGACTCGGTTAGCTGTGGCCCACTTTCAGACGTGCTACGTGACCACGCCATGCTTTTTTTTTTTTTTTTTTTTGCATCGCGCGCTGCCTCAAGCGAGCCCTGCTCAGCCGCCGCCTCTGGCCGAAACCAAACTGGTAGTTGCGGTCGTTGGGGACGCATCTGGGGTGGACGATGCTTTCAAGGGCAGCTCCAGTCAGTTAACGTCACGAAACAGCTTAAGCTTCAAAAAAAAAAAAAAAAACCCCGGGGCTCAGAGAGACGTTGCAGTGAAAATTTTGAGGTTAATTTTGAGACTTTTCGATTCCAAGAGGCTCCGTTTCAAATCGTCAATAATAAGGGGGCCCCGTCTCATCTGAGGCTTCTGAGGAATTTCCCTTGAGTGTGCGCCAGAGTCCTAGTTGTTTATTAAAAGTGAAAACCTGACTTCATTCTGCACACTAACCGCACCGCATCCATCATCCCATTGCAAGAAAACGCTTTCCACTCGTTCGAGTGCATTCTCAGAAAGCCTGCGTTTGATGTCCTGCAGGCATCACCGTTGCCATTTCACATGACTTTACTCGCGTGGGAACAATGGGACACGCCTCGACTTGGCGTTTGGCGTTTGCCCGGCTATTAGCCAGCAAAACACAGCTAGTTAGCTATGCGTTGAGCTTTGTCACCGCTCACGCGGGGCTCCGCGGCCGGCTTTGCGCTAATTGCCTTAAGCTCCGATTCTTAGGCAAATAAATGAGGCGCTTATGTGTTGGTTCACTGGAGTGCCGACGCGCTTCTGCCTATGTGCTATATATAGAGCCCGAGTAAAAGCACAGGAGTAGAGTGCGGCAAGGGCGGGAGGTGTTGAAGCAGCAAGGCCAGGGAAGGTCTTACCAAAGCAGTATATTTTTCAAGTAACATTTCCTTGTGTGTGTGTGTGTGTGTGTGTGTGTGGAAACTCAGCTTAGGAACGGCACGTATTAAGCTATAGCCGGGGCTAAAACAAAAGCGGAGTGCGCATTCTGCGTAGACCCGTGAAAGCGCGTTCCTTTTTTTTTCTCTCTCTCTCTCTCTCTCTCTCTCTCCTGCCCACGCATCCTGCATACTTTACGAATCAAGCCGTCAGTGTGAGAAAACAAGTTGATGACGTCACCCACGGCCGAACCTGCAGCCGGCGGCGGCGCTTTGATTGCAGCAGCTTATCTCCTGTTTGGGCCGCCAAAGTGAAAAGAGGCGTCTCGGCAGGCAGCTCAGAAACATTCTGCAGATTATTGTTTCTCCTTTATCAGCCTTCGTGGGCAGGCTTGTGTTGGCCAACATTTTAATCGCATTGTACTATATGTACTCCAAGCATCAGCCCTTGCCTGATGTGGATGATTGAAACTGTTCAAATGGGCAATTAGAGGGATTGAAAGAGAGAAAATGTTGCTACACTTTAGCCGAACAGTCCTGCGCAGCTGCGATGCAAGATGTGAAGTGAACGCAAGCCGACAGCACGTCCAGAACCATTACTGCTCACATTTTAAATATAACGCGTGTCTGTCGCAAAACCCCAGGAATCTGTCGTTGGAAACAATGTAGCGATGGATTAACAACCTGATGCCGACCTTTAGAAGGTCACATGCCGTTTTAAAAAACATGACGCATGTTTCACATTTGCAAAAAATGCATGACTTTTTTTTTTTTTTTTTTTTTTTTACCAAGTTTATTTATTTCACAGTAAGAAATAACTTGGAATTTAAGTAAAACTTTATTTCTAAAGCATGTTTAAAAACAACCTCAGGTGACCAAAGTGCTGTTCAGATTATACGAGTATACATACAACAAACAGCCCCAAATTTATAAACATCAGCAATCATAAAATAGTAATAGTAAACCATAAAAACAAAATATATATATATATATATATATATATATATATATATATATATATATATATATATATATATATATATATATATATATATATATATAAACAATATCTGGATCCTGTTTTTGCAGG
>CAAKHG010034672.1:0-10770 GCA_901007715.1 Dactylopterus volitans
CACACACACACACACACACACACACACACACTCGCACACACTGGCCAGACACAATAATGGCCTCCGGGACTAACAAATGCTTGCTGTCACCCTGATTGTGAGGTGGTAACATCAGCAGTGTGCTAGGTTTGTCTACTGCACAGTGAGGCTAGGGGGGGTGTCGTTTAGGGGGGTGATGGAGTGATGGTCTGAAAACGCATGGCTGATGTGCTGGATATTCTGACTGTCAAAGGAATCCCATCGTCGAATTTTTCCTACATTCTACGTGTGTGTATGTAACATTTTCAGATATCTGTAACCTGGAAGCCATTTTCCAAACTGTGGCACCACAATAACGATCACAATTGTTTTAATTTCTTATGTTACGTTGGAGTGCCTCCATTTTGTTTTTACAAAGGCCGACTTTTTTGGATTTAAAAAAACATTGTGCCAATGGGACTGGGTGGAGACATTGAATGTGTGTGTACAAATGCTAAACCACCGTACTCAGGAAACACAGGTACGAAACAGCATGTTCAGGAATAAAATCAACAAATCAACATCTTTTACCACATAAGCCGTCTCTTCACTTTGCTTTTAAAACACACACACACACAAAAAAACATTATAAATTTCTGGTATTCAGGCAAACATTCAACACACACTTGAACCCCAGCAGACACTTTTAGCTCTGCTGACAACATATTTTTTTCAACTTTTTCCAGCAGATCTTTTACTCTTTTTGTGCATCATCCAACAGCTATAAACCTGTAAAGGACATGAGAGTTCCAAGATTTATGCTCCCTGCTACGTTCAGTTTAGTCTTTTCAGCTTTGTTTGGTCTTGTTTATTTGCCTGGCCTATTCCATCCTAATGTAGTTTAGTCTGCTTAACCGCACACCTCTTATAGGGCCAGTCAACCGGTCTAATCCAATGCATCAGACGCTGCAAGCGTTTCCTCATGGTTGTAAGCTGTCAATTCTGCGTGCGCACTGGGATAAACTCTGGTGTTCACACACGGCCCCGCATGGTTCCGTCGTGGGAAGCAAACAAACTGGCTCGGGCCAGGCGACGCGACACGATTCCGGCCAGTCAACAGCAGGGGGCGCTCCTGCTCATCACGACATCATGCCGCTTCCCGCAATCCCTCCTTGACATCCTCGCCAGAGCCACGGCGCAGAGAGAATATCTAGATCTTACAATGACTCGCGACATGGAATTGCCTCACGTTTGACGGCCAGCGCACACAGGCAGCGACAGTGAGGGGAAAAAAGCAGGGCTACATGCTAAGCTAACAGCTACGCTTTACAAACTACCGCTGCAGCGACGCACGCTGAGACAGGGCAAACATTCTCGTCAAGCTAGCGGTTTGCATGTTTGCAAATGTAGCACACTCACACGTACACACACAGTCACTTTCTGATTTTGAGTATTATCATATTTGGCTCTATTTATACTGTCTAAAATCCCGGGCACATGTTTCCCATTATAGCATTTACTTTAGAATACAAGCTATTGCTAAACCAATCATTTTGATCCCTCATGTTGCTCCCGCCTTGGCATTGAGCACCCATGACTTTAACAGACACAGCTTCAGAAGAAGCACCAAGTAGAAGGCTGCGCTTTTCACGAGCCTCCTCCACCTTTCGCGTCCGCTGAACGCCGCGCAGCTGCGCGAGCCGTTTATATCTCGTCTTGTCGAGAGTTTGGAAAAAACGCTGCGACAGAATGCTGTGAATCATGTTCTGGTCGCCTCGAGCTGGAGGTGTGGGCGGCCTGGGACATCCCGAAGAGTCATGCAGCCTGGCAGGCAAAGACGGAGACAGGGAACAGCTGCAGTCCAGTTGCCCGCCTCACCGGAGTGCTAAGAACGGAACTGCTTACAGCGTGGGAACTGGCACACACACACATGTACACACACACACACACACACGCACACACACAGAGGTTTGTTGCCAAGAACGGTTCAGTCACTATTTTGTTGTCATATGAAACTGTACTCCTTCTTTTTTGTTTTTCTTTTTCCGTTTCTTTCGGAGTGACTTTCCTGTTATAGCTTCGGCCGAAGGATTCCCTGCCCCTCCAGATCTCGAGGAAATTGTACAAGTTCAGAGCTTATGAAAGCATTTTGAAAAACCCTTTTGATCAACCGGAGAGCACATGGCGGGTAAAACCATAGCTGCTTTTCTTAGATACTGAAAGGTTTGTGAACATGGGTATCTTTCCCACAACTACAAACCACAAAACTATGACTAGTAATTAGTAAGGCCAGATCCCAAGTTCCTGGGCCACGTTAGCTCCGCGCTGAGTCAGAAATCCCATTCTTTTAGTAGCTATTGGTGGTGAGGTATCGCTTGACTGTCGCTGACAAACAGCCCTGTCCCATGAGCAAGAACACACTTATTATCACAGCCAAAGTTCAAATAAGAGTCTTCTTTGAGCCGAGATGAGCATATTTCAAGGGATGCCCTCTGTGTTGCTGCAAGCGGGGCCCCAAGGAACAACAAATAACACTAATAAGAAAAATATTTCCCATTGTGTTACAGGAAAAGGAGAGGAGAAATGAGAAGAGGCCAGAAAAAGAGAGGTTAAAAATGAAAGGCAAGGGTCAAATGTAAGCAAAGAGTCCTTTTTTTTTTATTATTCATTCATTCGGCCTCATCTGAGCCTTTCTAGCAAATGTAGAGTGGAGATGTGGGATGAGGTCAACCCTCCTGCACTTTGCTTCTGACACATGCAAAACAGACTGAACAACTGTGGTCAAGTTACATTCTTGCTCAAAAATTCTGGGAACCTCAGAAAATGTGATCCATAATGTGACACCTCAGCATTTCCTTTCAGGGGTTTTTAATATCAACCATACTGGTTCGTATCACACCTCTGAGTCTGTTTGGATAAAATTAAACCACTCTTCTGAGAAGACGGGCGCATTGTGTACTGGAGACATGGAGGAAAAGATATGTTATGACTTAATAAATAGTGCCGGATGTGCTGGTTTTAACCGATTTAAGCATTTAATCAGAGTCCTCAGTCTGTTCCTCAAAAGTAGAAGATGAGAGGAGCACTGTCCTACGTTCATCAATCACTGCAATCCAGGTTGCTATGCTACACAGTTTATTTTTGAATATTAATTGACAAAAGCTGACGAAATCTTATACCTGAAGTAATGACATTCATGGGATTAGAAGATAAACCTGGGTAGTGGGTATCCTCAGGGATTAGTAACGTACTTTTCAAGGTAGAGGCTGGACAACGCCTCTAACAACATCAACATAAAGAAGGCCAGATTCTCTCAAAATGGCTACGGTCATTAGCAAATTGAGCTACATGGGTGTCGACACAACAGAGCGTGTGTTATAGGTTTAAAGCAGAGCAATTACTTTCCAATTATGATAAAAGCCACATTAAGCCTACTCTCTTGAAAAAACAAGCCCACTTATTTGGTATGTTAAGCATCTCCACGCTATTTCTCCGCTGAGCTACCCATCTCCATATTCCGACCCCCAACACCAAACACCACGCAGCCTAACCCCTCCCCCAAACCCCAGCCTGGCCCATCACCCCTAATACACATCCTGACAAACACACATCTCAGGTTAATCAGTTCACACATACATACCACTCTACCCCCAACGCACCCCACCCAGCACCTCTGGCTAATCACTTCAAAGGGAGATGCTATCAGCCCAAAGAGAAACCCAGTGAAGCAAATCGCAGCCGAGACCCCTTCGATCTGACAAGCCGGGGCCTTTTAGACAACAAAACAAGCCCCCTGTTAACACGTGTGAAACGATTTCATTAATTTAGAGGAGACATCCGGGCTCCAATCAACATTTTGTCTACGTTGACCTGTGGCTGGGAGGCTTAAATCCAGCGGCGGTGGTTCAAGAAGAGGATCAGTTTTGTCCAATAGGCACCAATAAGATCCGAAACAAGCCCTTCCCACTGAGCGACCTGGGCTTAATGCTGTGTGTCCCCGGCTAAATTATTTGAGTGTTCAGCTTTTGATCAATCAGGAAGAAAAGCCGAAAAGAAACCGGATCACGAGCACAAGAAAAGGAAAAGGGCAAACACAGATGAGAGGGAGGGGAGGAAGGAGGAGGAACCACTGGGGTTTTTTTTTCCTTAAGTCTCCCACTCCCTTCGTTCCTCCAAACGCAAGAAACAAGGAGCAACAAAGCGCCGTTTGTGGATAAATCCACGGGGCCTGGCTATGCTTGGTGTCCCTCCTCTCCGAAGCCACCCCTCCTGGGGAAACTACGCAGAAGCTTACGGCCAATATTCATTCAATCCATTTTGAGAAAATAACCACAGTGATGTTAATTGCTGAACCGGATAGACATGCTGCGCATTTTTAAAAGGAGGCCTCCATCAAAACCTGGAGGTGTTAAACATGTAGCCGTTTAGCCAACAGGGACGGTCCGACATGCTATGAATTTTGGGAGAGTCGGGATTGGACAAAATGATTTCAATGCGTGTTGGATGTAAGGGCAACAGCGAGGTGTAGAGATGGCATCTGTGTGGCTTTGCAAGCTGGGTTTCATGAATGTACCTTTGCCTTGAGCTCAGTGGGAGGCACATCTGAGTTGCATTATGGGAAACGAAGCATTCAACACATGCACAATTGTGTCAGGAACCACCCCGCTTCAATGCTAAGACAGTTCATTTTCTTTTTCTAAAAATCTCTTGTTCCCTCTAGGCCGGACTGTGCGGGCCACGTTGTGTGAGAGACTTTGAACCTTTGCCAGGGTTGACACTGGCTCGCTGAGGATGAGCGCTTTAATGGTAAACGTTATTAGCTAGTAACTGGTGGGCAAACAAGAGGAGGAAGTGTCCAGCAGAGCTCGCCAGCCTCGAACGGTCTGGGCATGTTCGGGGGGGGGGGATAACGAGCCGGGAGGGGAGGACACTTTGATGACCCTTAAAGATGACCCCTGACCCCTTGAAAAGGTTAAGAGGCAGATTATGAGGGGAAGGGGGGGATTACAAATAGACCCCCCCACCCCGGGCGGATTACAAGTGATGCACAACTTCTCGGAATTTGAGACGATGTGTCTGGAGAAGGTCCCGGGGGACATGCAGCCGAACTGGCCTCGATGGCAAATCCCGCGCGCTCGCATACGTCTGCCGAGCCCCGCCGCCCCCCTCGTCCCTCCGTCTTACCTTGTGTGAAGGCGCGGCGGTTTGAGAGGACTCCTCGTGTGCCGCCACGTTCTCCCAAGTCGCCACCACGGCATGCGTGGGTGTGAACTGAGCATCCGGGAACCCTCGATGGACCTCCTGGGTGAGCATGAATAGATGAATGCATGAATGAATGGAGAAGGGAGGGAAAAGAGGGGGAGAAAAAAAAAAGGGGGAGGGTGGGGGGACTGTGCTATGGATTGAACTAATGGAGGAAGAGCTGAAAAGGGGAGAGTACAGATCTGTGGTACTGTGTAACATGTTTTAATGTCAAGACATCATTTTTCCACTTTGTTTTCAAACACTTTCAGAAATACCAACGAGTTTCTTAGACACATGAGTTTTGTCACCATCCTGAAAACCCCATGTTTGAATTTAAATCAGTTATGGGTGGAATTGGCCTTTTACTTCGCGGTTGTTTTTCGAAACTCTTGCTTTCTCTTGCTTGAGTGAGTAGACGGACCTGGGCGACTCTGTTGAGGACGCTGGGCGTTTCAGTCACCCGGTAGTAAATCTGTCCGCGTCCTCCGCTGGTGTCGATGTCGGCCAGGAAGGGCGCCACCACAGGGAAGTCTGTGGGGAAGCCGTCGTCGACGTACTGCTTCTCCATCGGCAGGTCCACGGGCGATATGATACCATTGGTAGCCACCTAGACAGAGTTAGTTTCATATCAGTCATGAGCGCTGCGGCTTGTGTTCAGGCAGACTTTATAACTAAATCCCCGAAACACCACCATGAACCCGCAGAACCTTCTAATGAACCCATATCCCCCTCATAAACCACTGGATCCCCCTCATGGACCCCCAGAAACCACATAATGAACCCTTAGATTCCCCTCATAAACCACAGGAACCTCCTCAAGGACCTCTGGAGTTCCGTCAGGGACCTCCAGGCCTGGTCTGATTTTATGCCGGATAACCGACTATGACGCCTTCTGATGAATGCGCAACAAGTGTTAATGCCACACACTGCACAGACGAGGCCCCGCGCGATAATTAAACTTGAACATCAATCAACCAAAAAAAAAAGTGACTGATGGCTCTAATCGGCAGCAAGAACCGAGAATATCAGCAGCTTGGCGATGGACATTTGCATTTTCAGGGATTTATGTTTACTCGGCGCGTGCTCGCGTCTGTAATTAACCTGCAGTTCAGACTGAGACTATGCAAACAAGTGCTGCTAATGTAATATCTGCCGATGTAATCCAAGAACACAGGATTTCACTCAGTAAGATGTTTCTGCCCATCACTGGATTGTCTAAAATAAATGTTCTATCCTGAATTACAGGCTTCTCAGTTTAGTTTTCGGAATTTTGCCTTTGAGATAAATGCTCTATCGTTTTTGTTTTTTTTCTTCTTCAAACTGCAACACCTCGACGTGTTTGAAATGCCCGCGTGCGGACTGCAGCACTTCGGAGCGAGGTCGCCTGAAACCTAGAGCAAACACGGCGGCGACAGTCCCTGGCCATTTCTCCTTAATTCCATGTTCACAGAAAACTGGGTGCCCCGCTCAGCTGCAGCACACCTGCAAAAATAACTTCACGTGTTCGCGGCCAGGAGCTCCCGTCCGAGAAACCGAGCGCGCGGCCCTGAAACAGATGTTCCCTCCCCTATAGTTGCAGCGCTGTCTTACATCACATCCATGACCTGCTGCTCCCCGGTGACTCTTTCCCATCAGTCAGAATCACGCGAGCGAGTACATCAGTGAAGCTCTACTTACATACAGCCGAGTGAATAGAGAGTCATAGAAGTAGAGGGGCTTGGGCAGGGACAGCATCCTGGAGGTCTCATCGTCACCCTCGGCCAAAATTGAATCTCCACTCAAAGAGCCATAGGGGAACATGTCAGCCCTCTGAATGGCCGTGACCACGCACACGCCGCAGCACCAGGTCAGCACACACACGGCCAGCGCTCGCCCTCTCTCCATGGTGGAGCCGGTGGGATTCAGCTGCTCTGACAGAGGTGCAGATGGACTCGGGGACAGAAACAGAAAGAGGGGGAAGTCCAACTCACTCCTCCTCTCAACTCAGGCGCTAATACTCTGGAGAGAGGGAGGGAGGAGCTAGAGCGGCGGGGGGAGTTCAGGTCCGCCGCGATTGGCCGGGGGACGGGTGATTGGCAGCCACCGGCCAGCAGTGGATGTAACATCTGGCTCAAATTAACGCAAAGACAAATAGCGCATTTTTAATCCGGATGTAACCCTATCTGTTTCACAACAATGAAAAAGACGCGTTGTGTAATTTTTACACGCACACAGACACACACGCTGGTAGACACACAAATATAAACATGGGAGAAAACTGGTTTAAATGGTTTGAATTTCACCAAGGGACATTAATCATGGTGAGTGAAAATGTAAGCGACCTGTTTATATTCTTAAGACACTTAGGACAAGTCTGAAAAAATTATCATCCTTTATAATGCCTGAATGGCCTCTTGAACATCTGTATCATCATCAAAGGCACTTTATGAACAATTATTGTGTGTATCTAATAGTGATTTTTTTTCCCGTTTAAATACACCTCAATTTATCATCATTTTAAGTTACGTCATCTAAGTTTGAAACCACGTTCGATTCAGAAAATCAATCATTGAAGTCCATTAATGTGTCTCTGAGATACTGGACCGTGGGTGCCACCCAGTGTCGGCAACAGTGACCTGCAGCTTCCCCTCCAGCATCAAAACGGCAATCCTGCACATCCAGTTTGCCGAATTTAGGAGCTAAATTATTCCGCTGCTCACCGAACATCTGTTCTCACAATCAACACATCAGTTCGGCCATTTTTTTTTTTTGCACAACAAACATGAATTACTTCCTGGATCCAGCTTCACAAACATCAGTATATGCTGCCTTTCAGTTTTGTATGGACGTTGATTAACAAATCTATTAACAGAGAAGGTGTTTTTTGAGCGGAGGAATGAAAAGGTCTCGCAAGAGCCCAAGAAGAACACGTGTTTCTTTTGCTGCAGACTAGACTGAGGGCACAAGCACATTCCTCTGCGGGTCTGACGGAGCATTAACTCACAACACCTGACTTAATCATGAACCCTTAAACACGTCAGATCTTAACAAAGATTCCGGTGTTTGCTCGTCTCAGCATATCAGACAAAGTCTGTTTTCATCTGGATTATTCTTTGGCTCATGGATCAATGAAATGTCAGGTACAATTAAAGGCCAACATCATGTTTGACATGCATGTCTGTCATTCATTTCGCCTGCGAGTGGACATTTTAAAAGCGCTTGCAGTGGAGGTTTGTCTTGACATTTCAGTAATTTCTTAACAGAGATTTTATGTCACAGCACAGATTATTTCTGTAAATATGCATCATGTTTATCTGCTCAAAAATTCAAGAGGTCACTTGCAAATGGCAAAGTGAGTGAGTCCATCAGCAGCCACGCACAGCCGTTTTGTTGTTTGCCATAAATACAAATATTTTCATTTTAATAATGTACAACAAGAGCATCACATGTTTCTTTCTTGCTCTTGTCACTCACTCGGAACTGAAACAGTCAACAAGGTTGTTTCCTTGATTTCAAAAATGATATAAAAGAAACATATGGGGCTCAGCTGCCACCACCTCTTTCACACACTCTTTCACAAACACTGTTAAGGGTGACACATTATGATTTGTTTTTACTTTTTTTGTAGATTTAATAAAGATTTCGCGGTTGATGCTGGCTCCCATCAGGCTTCGCTCCGTCGCCACAGATCGCGTGTGCACTAAACTGGAGGGACCTCTAGGTGGAAGCAACGCCAAGGCTAAGATGAAAAACTACATTTAGCAGAGCATCGCGGCAGCGATACCCACAGGATTTGAACAGAAAGTTCCAACTATGTTTTTGACTTTGAAAAAAAAAATGCTATGGGTGTGCTTCCCACTAGACATTGCCCGAATCCTGATATCACAACTCGAACACCAGCAGTCCTTCACACGGGCACCTGAACCATCACGCTCTCCACAAACCAGGGCGCATGAAGTAAACGCACACAGCAGCGACAGTCCAGACTCAAGAAAATCTACACCTCCATAATCTGATCAGGCCTCCTTCTCCTATCCTGATTACACATATTGAGTCAATTAACTCATCAATGATTCAGATAAGCGCCATGAGCAGGATGCAGCCTGCGTGTGGACACACACATACACACGCGCGCGCACACAATGAGGTCAACAATACATGCAGCACTTGTCAGCACTTTCGGCGCATGCCAGGTCCCTGACAATGGCTGTTTACCGGCCGAGCCGCGTGCAGGATTTTGCAGTTGACAAACGCCTACATCAATAACTGGGCAGCTCCTGTATGAGGAGCAGCGAGCATCCATGCTTAAGGTGCACAGGTCGGTTTGCTCAATCATCACCTGGATGAAGGCTGAAGAATCATGAGGGATGATGAGTTTATCAAGCTTCAGTGCCAAAGTCGCTGTATGCAGGTGGAAAGGAAAGGGAATGTGAGGAAAGGAAATGGAGGGAATGGGGTAAAAAGGAGGGAAGGAAAAGGGTAGGTAAAGGAAGGAAATGGAATTTTTTGTGTTAGCGGGGGCAGAGTTGACGATGGAAGTGCCCTCTGCTGTGTGAGGGATATGTAGATCAAGGGTAAAAAGCGAGGAGTGGACAAAAAAAAAAAAAAAAAGCTGCAGCCTGTATAAGCGACTCTGATTTGTCCTGTCACAACTAAAAATAACTCTCAAACTAGCCAGTAGAACCTTGTAACGCATATGTGTGTGTGTGTGTGTGTGTGTGTGTGTGTGTGTCTCTGCACAGGAGATGTTTATGCCACAAATCCCAAACCGGTCATTGGCAAATACCTGAGGTCATAACAGTGGGCCGGAAGAGAGGCAGGGTGGGGCGGAGGGGAGCGCCAGAGAGGAAGAAGCCACGAATTGATGGCAAAATGGCACAATTAAGAGCTCCTTAATGGGTCTGGATCAAAGCACTCGCGAGCCGTTGTCATCTCAGAGCTTTCAGCGCACATTACAGGTCCATTATAGGAGGATGTTTCGCGTTTGTTCCCTACTGGAAATTAGTGAAATCATGAAATTGGAATTTAAAAAAAAAAAAAAAAAAGGTCTGCGTCATCTTTCCCTACTCAAAAATAATCAGTATGCAAACTGACATACACACACACAAAAAGGCACAAATGGCACAACCCGGGAAAGACGGGGCAAAGATGGCGAAATACCTGCGTTTATTAAAATATTTCCTGATTCATCTTTCATCTGAGAAGCGGACAGATGTGCCACTGATTCATGAGGGACAGCAGACATTCTTCCTCACGTCCATGCGAGTGTGGGAAGAAACATGTTCTGTTATGCAACACTTTTCTTTTTTTTTTTTTTTTTTTCAGAGACTCTTCTGCGAGCCCCCGGCTCTGCCCTCCATGTGCTTCACAGTCCGGGGTGCCGCTGAGCGTCGGAGCTGATCGACCTTTGCCTGGATGAGTGTGTGTCCACTGATCAGATCCCTTTAAGAATCAATTACCAGTAGGTCTGCTAGTGTCTACCAGTGGCACTGGTGTTGTGTTATATTAGCTGGACAGAATCAATTTTGACTCTGGAAGGTACCAATTGCCATTTTTCTTTTTGATATTGTGCATGAATAAAAAATTAAT
>CAAKHG010034676.1:0-13582 GCA_901007715.1 Dactylopterus volitans
AATATATTATCATGAACTCTCACCACACCGTCTACATGTGAATACATAGATACACCAAATCAGCCATCACATTATAACCACTGCATGTTTACCATAGAATATAATGCAACAGTCCTGTAATAAATTCTCCCTTCAGGAGGAATTTTATGTTGAATTTGTATTGAACCTGTTTGAGAGACACGTTGATATATTTTAATGATTGTTATTGACTATGACTGCAATTTGTGATGCTGTTTAACCTTACTGGGTCATAATATTAGGTGTCCCTAATATTTTGGCATATAAACCAAAATATTAGGGACACCTCTCAACATAACCCAGTACGGAAGGGAGAATTTATTGCAGGGCTGTTGCATTATATTCTTGCATGCAGAGGTTTTAATGTCATGGCTGACTGGTGTATATTGAATTAATTTGCAAAACATTGCATTATATTACATCATATCGTATAATATGTTATACCACATCCTTTTGTATCATATCACATCACATTACATTGCATTATATTATCTCTCATCTTATCATATTATATCACGATTCACTTTAACGCATTGCTTCACATCACATATATCATCATATCATATTGCCTTGCATTGAATCTCATTGTTTCGAATCATATTGCATCGCAGCATCATATTATATCGCATTGCATCATATCAGGTCACATCAGATGTTCACTATGGGGTGCATCTGCACTATCTACACTACAGCGTCCTCAGGTTGCACAGTATTGTGTCAAGCGACGTTGCGTCATCGCATCCCAATTCAACGCACTCTGAAAATCTTGAAGATATGTGATTGTAACACTGGATTTAAGGTGCACTGACCTTTGTCCCGGGTATCCCTCAGAGTATTTGTTGTTCAGGCAGGAGCCCTGAGCCTCAAGTGCTGCGCGGCTGCAGAAGTTCTGACAGGAAAAGCAAACGCAGCGTGAAGCTGGAGAACCCCGCACTCCTTTCTTTGACACTGTTTTGAAATTCTTTTTTTAATTCAAAACAGTGTGAACATCCAAATATCCAAATAAGATGACATTTCAGTTTCAAATACCTGTTACAAGCACGGGATTTATAAATCTAATAAAACTTTTGCAATAACCTTCAAGTCATACCGGCACTATAGTCAAAATTAAGGGATGATTGCTGGGGATTCACGCTGATGCTGAAACCCTGTGAGGTTCAGCATGGTGTCAAGTCTCCTGGAGACACTTGAGAGTCAGAGGAGCAGAATGCAGAAAATAAAATGAATGCAAATGATTTTTTTTTTCCCCTCGCTTCTGCTCATCCTCTCTCTCTCTCTCTCTCAGCATCCTCCTGAGCCGCTCTTCTCTGTCTTGCCATTACACTAAACCTCTCACTGTTCAGGGATCCCTCAATCATTTTAGTGGGATTTAAAACTAGCCCCTCGCCTGAGTACGACATCTCAAAGACACCATTTTTGACACACGTGCACACATTCAGCCCTCCCTTCTCTGTCTCAGCCAAAAAAAAAAAAAAAAAAATGCGAAGATCGATGGGAGAAATCAGGGAGGGAACCTATTGGGATCATTTCGGCAGCGCTCCTGAGGAAGAAAAACGGGGAGTGGAAAAGCGCTCTTTTCCCACAGCTCAGATAAGATCAGCGACTCACGAGGGAACAAATGAGAGGGAGGAAAGCAGTCAAATTCTAGAAAGTAAAAAAAAATAGAAAACAAAGACTAATCATCCTCTCATTCTCAGAGTTAGAGAGATAGAGACTTCCAGGCTTGTAATTAAAGTGGCAGTGGACGAGATTTTTTTTTTTTGCTTTAACTTATCATTCGCGAACATTCTTGAAGGATCCGCCGCGGCAACGGCGGACACCCTTCGGAGCCAATGAAAGAGTTGATGAGCGAAAAATGGAAAAGAAGAGCGTGAGGGACTGTTTACAGGAAATGAGGGTGGAACAGAGGGCGAGGGTTATGTCGGTGTTTATAGATATGCCAGAAGAGGTGTGGTTGACGTCCCCGGGTCCTGCTCCTGAAACTTTGCTGATGAGTTGGAAGTAAACAAACGCAGTTTAAATGTTTCTGGCCGTTTCCCGGTTTCCGTGCGTTTCCTGGACCATTCCCCGGTTGCTAAGTAGCTGTAGCGTTAGCATTCAGGGACACGCGGCAAACCGAGCTTCCCCTGCCACTGAGCAGGCGGCACGCACAAGCGCACGGTGAACAGAAAACGCTGATGTGTCATTATTAAGCCGTGGCGCAGTGCAATCAACGCTTCCTTTCTGCAACCGTTGGTTACGTAACGATAAGCTGAGGCAAAAGGCTGTCAGTTGTCACAAAAAGTACGAAATAGTGGGCACGTTTGTTCAACTAGATTACTTTTCTGCATATTTTAATTGATTAAAATGTGTAAACAGAATCAACCCAGACAATTTCCAATACAGCGGACATTTATTTTGGTCGAGGGGCACTTTCACTCGCTGTCATTTGAGTGGTAATAATAAAGAAACATACTTTTATTCTGCCACAATCTAATTTACCTGCACTCCAAACTTAATGTGTCACAAAGCAGCTTTTTTTTTTTTTTTTTTTTTCTTTCTAACTCCATGTCAAAACACATGTGTTTCCCCGGTTCGGATTTCACACGCCACCTCAGCATGATGCAAGATACTGAGCAAACATTCATCCCGCTGCTGATCGCTGCCGCCGGGCGGACGGTCAAAGGTCATCGCAGTTCACACACACCACCTGAGTCTTTTTGCATGCATGTGTGGCGATTTTCAGACGGGAGGACTTCCAGTCAAGGTTTAGCACACAAAACAAGTTAATAACATTGGGATGTGGTATAATATTTGGTGCACAAATCAGTGCTGCCTCGTCCTGCTCCTGTCAGTAATAGCATGCCTCAGTTCTTATCAACAGCCCTAACGTTCTGGGCCATTCTGCATGACATTAATTTTAGTAGCAGCCTTATTAGTCGTGAACTGGAACCATAAACAGGTGGAATTTGTGTTGATCAAACGGCGTCGCTGGGACTCACCTCTGAAGCGATGAGCTCCAGCCCCCGGCACTGCCTGTCCTTCTCCTGCTGCAGGAGGCCCCACATCTCCGGGTCATCCTGGGCCAGGCTCTCCTGTCCCGTCCACACACCTCCACCGCCGCTGAGGCCGCGCCTGCACCGGCCCGCCGTCCCTGGCCCCTCTCGCCCCAGACATCCCGAGACCCTGAGGGCGAGGGGCTGCGCGTGGGCGGGCGGGCGAACCCGCGAGACGCGTTTCAGTCAATATTAATGGCCACTTCGGTGCCGTTTTTTTTTCTTTCAAATCTGCTCTCTGGTGCATATTTCTTTTGTGGCTAAAACCTTAATGAGGACACAAATACCAAGTCACTGGATCTGATGCAACTCTCCATTGTGCTATGAACAGACTGCACAAAGGGAAAAGAACAAAAAAAAAACAAAAAAACATTCTGTGGGGCTCCGTGTTTTTTTTTTTTTTTCTTTTCTCGTTGTTGTCGTCCAAGATTTCTCTCTTGGTGTCTTTTGAAAACGTTATGAAGAGTGAGGCTGTGCAAAAACACTTTCATCACTCCAAATTATAATGCTTTGCACTCGGGGGTTTGGGAAACAGGGGAGTTGGAATAATGTGTCTTTTGATGTTCTAAACAATCCATTAAATGAAAGGCATTGAAAACCCAAATGTGTTATTCAATGAAGCAGTTATGGAAATCCTTAGACATGAAAAGTGTAGTGTGGGCTGGGCGTGCACGCGGTGACTTAGTTATCAGGGACTTGTTTATTGAAGCCCCGCTTGTAGCTGCATGAGAGTTACGTAACTGTGTGTTACTTTGGCCAAACAGACAGATTATGGTTCCAGCATTAATATGTGTTCAGCAAGCGTCCTTTCATCTTTATTGTTCGTTGCGGTTTTCCAAGCCCTGAGTATATTTAGTCTTTGCGTAAAACAAAAACAAAAAAAAAGTGCAGCCCGCACAGTCAACATTCCTTGAACAACAAAAACACTCCGGGGCAGAAAGTAGCCGCTTTTTTTTCCTCCCCCCCTCTTTCCACGACGTAAGCTAGCCGCTGCGGACGTACGAACGCGCCAGCACTTTGTTGTTTTTTTTTTTTCCCCTCACTGACAAACTGAAAACCCGACACTGCCCACATCCTCGAACGAGACATTTCTGTCAGGGGTGAGGTGAACTGAGGAGGGGGGGGAGGAGGCCGATGGGCGATCGCCTCTTTTGCAGTAATAAGTGACAGCTACCGGGAAAAGATCGCGGCGAGAGCTTTAAAACGATTACCGAAGAGTCGTACTCACCCGCAGCGTTTGCCGTAACGACAGGGAAATCATGTCTGCGGGAGCCGAGGGGCCGCGCGAGCAGAAAACTTTTCAAGGTGCAAAAGGTGAAAATCGGCGCTGGAAGGGAGCCAAGGACATGCGTACTTTGTGTCAATGATTACAATGGCAGGCGCAGTGGATAATCTGTTTGATGTCGGTCTGTGTCGCCTGTTTGAAGAATAAATAGCTCACCGATCATAGCTATCATACAGCAACGGGAATACAATCAATTCAATATGCAGGGGAAGAAAAAGGCATTGGAGTCAGTTCTGTGTTCCAGTCACTACAAATGTTTTTGACCATATATATATTGATTTATGTTAATGAGCTGATAAAAAGCATTTTCCCCAGGACTGAATATCTTATTCTTCGCATTTGTTAATGTGTTCTCATGAAAATAAATACATAACTGATAAAAAAAAAAAAAACACTACAGAGAATTTTTACGGTTAAAGGTTAGACAACACAAAGCTCACATTTCAAGATTCATCATAAACAAAAAAGTTGCTAGTAACACAATTTTGAAACTGCACTGATATTATCATTTTTTTCCCCCTTTTTTTTAAGTGTACAAGTCAATTCCAAACTTATTTTGAAAAACCGGACGGCTGATTTGGAGCGATGTTATGGCATGGCAGATGTTTCAGGCGGAATCATCCAAAGTGCTGCTGGTTCTGGTCTGCCTGAAAGTTGTGGTCCGGACAGACCTTCTGCACCAGCCTGTAGTCAGTGCCGGTGAAGGCGATGAAGATGCATATAACCTTGAAGGGTTTTGCACAGATCCAGGCCGCCTGGGACTGGGTGTTTTCTGAGTAGCAGGTCTGACCCGGGTCGTACATGCACGGCTTCGTCTTCTTGGACCGGTTGGTTCTCTGGTACTCGATCCGGCAATTGAGTTCTAACAACATCATGTCCTGCTGCTGCTTCTGCGGGTCTGCAGGAGTAGAACTGGTGGACTGAGGTGGGCTCTGAAAATGGGACATCGGATCTGGAACTAAGACTGAGTTCTTGGTGTGAGCACTCTGGGCTCCGGGGTCCAGAACCTCCCATCCAACAGCTTTGGAGGGTGGGACAATGCTGACAGAGATGTTCCCCAGACGGGACGAGTTATGACGGAAGTAGACGCTGAATGTGCCGTTGATGTGGTCTACGATTTTCCCCGTCACCAGGAGACTGAACTTCACTGTTCTCACATTGAAGTAAAAATCGCCCCAACCCAGGATCTTCTTGGCCTTTGGGGATATTTTGGCGTGAGGTTTAGATTTGGAGGGAAGGCCGTACAGGTGCTGGTCCAGGGCCTGGGAGAAGTTCTGGGGCCAACCGTAAGGGCCGAGTGGGCCGTATGCAGGTGTTTTGTGTTTGGTGGAGATCCTGGAGTCCTTGGAGATGTCTTTGACCTTCAACGCGGCTCCCACCGCGTCCTCCCTTCCACCTTCGTCTTCCCTCCCTTGCTGGCTTTGAAAGTCAGAGGGTTTGTCTGTTTCTTGCACCTGTGGAGAACAAAATGTAAATATTTGCAGGAACTCATCTCTCCAATCCCAAAGCAAGCATGATTTTTGATTCTGGGATTTTTTTCTCTTCTTTTTGGGACGGCCACTGTGATTTTGACGGCCACCTCATGCACTGAATTACAGGTATCTTAACGAGACAGGTTTTGTGGGGAGCAGGCCATAGAGCAGAAATGCAGATCAAATTGTTACATAAGATGTCAGGCAGCCGAGCGATAGAGGCCCAGAGAGGAAGAGGCAGGAGACATAAAAAAAAACCCCCACAAACACACGAACAGGTCACACACCAGGAAATGCACAGGGGACAGTCGGACCACTGGGGATAGGGACACTATTCCTGGAAACACATCCAGTACACCTCGACTGCACTGGGGTGGACACAAATATCCAGAGGAGTGAGACGAGTATCTCAAAACTGCACGGATCTCGGGTTTCTAATTTACTGTAGCTGAACCAGATCTTAAAAGTTAGGTTTCCGCTTAGTTACTGACTGTCTAAACTCAACATCCAAGTGCCCACATGAACACTGGAGTACATCATCTTTGATGCTCCTTATCAAACTGGCCATTACCCAAACCTATCTGAATGCATGCCCCACTCAAAAAGGGGGGAAGGAGCGGGTAAAAAAAAAAGTCCATGGCCACGGTTTTGCGCAAAAACAATTTTTATCTTTGGCTGAAGCTAATGAGTTTTCAATTGAGAGTTTGAGCATGAATTCCACAAGATGATTTATTTTTTAAGTATAGAGTTCACAAAGAGAAAATGTGGTTGAAATTCTGATTGATTTCCACCTCATTTGATGGCTGAAGCCTCAAATGAAATTAAATGTTGGAATACACTTTGGTCCCTTCCTTTGCATTTGGAGCTTGTTAGGTGGGGGGCTATATATGGACAGGAGGAACGATTACATCTAACAGTAACTTGAATACCTATTTATATCATACTGGCATATGATTATTGGCATGTGATTGTTGTTTATAGATATACTTATAAACCCAGTCTTTTTTTTTTCATTTCTCATTGAACTTAAGAGCTATCACATACAAAGTCACAATTAATTCTTATACATTTTTTAAAGCAAAGTACCAAGTGTGTGTTTGGGCTTGACGCCCCAAAATCTTAGTTACAGTTACGCTCTCTAAAGTTGGGGCCATATCTCACAGTTCTTGTGTTTACATAATTCAACATTAGACAGAAACAGAAACAAACCTTTGGTCTAAACACTTAAATCAAACTATTGTTAACAGTAATCACAGTAGGTTGTACAATGAAATGCAAAAAGATTTTGGTGATTTTCTTCATTGAAAAGACATAAATACAGTTTTCCTGGGATATAGAGAAAGCACAATATGGTCAGTAAATATCAGTGCATAGTTATTTGTGCACGCCGCACATGTGCAGTCCTGCGCATGTGTGCAGTGCAAAAGTGCTTCTTTTGCCTAGGTTTATGCTTACAGAGACGACTGCATGCCTCAGTGCTGGTCACCAGAAAACCCCAGCCAACATGTCAAAAAGGGGGGTGGCGCTGCATCATCAGTCAGTTTCCATGAGAGCGGCCCTAATGGGCGCAACTCACAGTGGCGTAACACTCACGCTCCCGATGTTAGGCATGGGGAGCACGCGAGTGCCTGAACATGTCAACCAGGGGGAAGACATGCTCTCTAGGGTAGGACTGAGCCCAGGGGAATGGAGACTGCATCTGGAGATGGTGAAGGCATTGCTTTGGCAGGGCTTTGGCTGACCTTTGGCATCTGGAGACAACAAACATTGGCCGCTGCAAACCTCTATGAGAAGGGACGTTGCTCTCCCTTGGTTTTGATGCAATGGTGCACCATTTGCCTTGGGGGCAGCTCTATTCTTTTTCCCTAGTCAGCCCTCTTCCCCCCCCATGCTGAAAACAGTCCAGGAGAAAGAAGTAAGGCTGTTCTCATGTTGTTTGCATGGTCCACTGGGACCTTCTTGGTCAGTTGCGTGGAGCCCCTATTCCATCCTGTTCTTCAGGGGTTCAAACTTTGGCCTTGCCGGGAAATCTTTGTGTCATGGAGTGAAGGGAACCAACTTGATGCCCTGTTTATGTTGGGCTCCACTTCCTCTGAGGGTTACTGGAAGCCAGAAAATCCCCTCCAGCCCTGCACTGTTGCAGCAATCAAGTTGGCGCGCGTGAGAGGTGACAGGCCGACTGAGGGTAACCGCAGCTACATGGCGCAATTCCTGAAAGGAAGCTTGTGCTACGCAGGATATCAGCCATCCCAACATGGGACTGAGGCCCTCCACTGGCCGCCTTACGAAGGGGGGCCCTTTGAGTCTTGAGCTGGCAGACATTAAATGGTTGCCGCTCAAGGTTGCACCATCTAGCAAAGGGAGCATAGGGGCGTTACAGGCTCCGTTGCTGTCGTTTCCTAGCAGACGACACAGCGTTTATCTCGTGTCCAAAGGTGCTCGCTGGCTTTCATCCGAATGAGTCAGTGGAGCTGCGATCGCTCCATCCCGCTCGGGGAGGATCAGGATGGATCATTGCTCTAGAGGGTCTGCAGCTGGTGGACGGAGGCATTCTGACCGGTTTGTTCTTTTTACTTTCCAGTGCCTGGGTCAGCCAGTGTCCAGCGGGTCACTGAAATGACTTAGCAGGCATATCAAGGTGTGAGCACTCCGGCACCAGTGGGAGCGCGAACGTGGCTACTGGAGCTTCCTTTGAGGAACGTGTGCTGGTTGCCCCTATCCAGTAGACTGCAATCTGCATGGAGCAGCGGAGCCACATGCAACCGCTTGTCTATTTTTTCCATCTACAGGCCACCACGCCGACCTCAGGGCATAATAAACCTGGTCAAAATAACGGATTAACAAATGAATACAATCTGTTTTTAAGTGATTACAATACAGAAGGTGACTCAGACCTAATGCCAGAAAGCAGAGGGGTTATGAGCTTTTTGTTGTTGTTATTTAACCCTTTGAGAGCCGGGCTATTTTTTCAAATTTTAGGGTGACCTGGACTTATCCCTGCGATCATTTTTCGTCACGCACAATCAAGCAATATACATACAGTATTTATTTCTATCAAATGACATGCGAAACAATACTCTTACTATTACGTTCAGGTGGTTTATCGAGTTAGATGCGGCCGTGGGAGGCCCGTTTCAAGTCAAAAAGATTGTCAGTCTGCCTTTGCTCGTCATTACTAACTTTGAATTGCTCAGTCATTCCACATTTTGTTTTTGCTGTAATAACTGTGGTGAACTGAAGTGTGATTTCAACATTTTGATTGGGAGGGGATTCTATTAAATCTCTTTTGCAGTAGCAGAAAAAAAAAACACAAATCGCTAAATGAAAACTGAATACCTACCCAATTAATAAATATTCAAATAGAGGAATATTCAGGTCCAGCCCCATTAAAAGGGGGCCTTACAAGGTCCTCGTAAAGAATATGCAACTGTGTGGGGAGGTGATCTCGAGCGGATGGAAAAACGTTTGGTTATATTGTAGTGACTCAAAGACTATCTCTCCTGGTCAAGGCTGCTGGGGAAGCATTCCCTCCAAGCTGGGCCCTTTATGCCTGTGCGATCTTAAAAAGATCCCCGTGTTAACTGAACCGGTGGATCAGCGCCCGAACACATGCAATATGCAAATGTATGGACAGAAACTCATCGAAACAAGGCCACTCCTCGTCCCAGCAGTCGGCATCTGTGGGCTCCTATGAGCGGCTAGACTAGCGCTCGAAAAAATTTTAATCATTGATGCCCATGAAACCAAGGCTATAAAAAAAAAACATAGCTAAGAAGATAGTCAGTCATTTGTCGTTTTTTTAATACAACCAGCAAATGGCAGTTAACGGGAAATGGAGTGGAACAGGTCGGGATCTGGGAGATCAAGAAAACTTTCTCAGAGAGCTGCTCATAGGTTTGCTGGAGAGGCGAATGAAAAATCCCAGTCTGACTGCGGACCTTCAGGGAATTCGCAGCGGTGGTGCTCCACTGTGCACAAACTTGCTGAAATATCACCTCCACGCAAGAGGCTTACGAACAAAACACTGTCTGCCTCTTGTGACGCATGTCAGAAACTGACAGAAAGCAGAACTTTTTGGCCTCGACAATTTAAGGCATATTTAGAGAAGAAAAAGAGGTGAGTGCTCATGCTTTGGGCTCGCGCTGCAGCCAGCGACACAGGAAGCGTTGCATTGTGGAGGGGAGAATGGATTCCGCTGAGCATCCCAAAAATTCCGGAAGCAAACAAACATCACGCTGTCCGTAAAAAGGCTGAAGCCGAGAGAGAAATGGCTTCGACAACGGGATAATGATCCCGGTCGCACCTGGAAATCCTCCATAAATGACGAAAGCATCGCCGAACCTCTTTAGGTAGATCTTTAAACAACTGTGCATGCAGGAACGCCCAACGATATTGCAGAACTATGCGCTTTTTTGCAAAGGAATAACCCCAAACATCGGCAATGAAAGACTTTCAGGAGCAACAAAAAAAAGCATTTGCAAGCTGCCGTTGCATACGTACACCTGCCAGGGGGTGTTAGCAAGTGCAACGCAGGGTGTCAAAACTTTTGCGAGTTGTGTGTTTTTCCAACATCCTGGAGAGACTATTTAAAACTTGCAATTAAAAAAAAAAAGACAACTCAAATTTGTATTATTTTTAAGAAGTGCCCAAACGTTAGCGTGCCACTCTACTGAAGAAAAAGACAAGAAGAACCAGGGAGGAGGAAGGCCCGTCCGTCAAGACGGCATCGGTTGAAGGACAGATCCGGTGTAGCTACATTACAGCGTAGCAGACAATCGATTAAAATAATTATGTTTCGATGTGTCGGGTCCTTGGATTTGAGAACGACCCGAGATTGTGATCAATAGGTCGTTTCCTCCAGGCAAGGACGAGCGACCGGTGGGAGGCCCGCAGCACACACACACACACACACACACACCCGTTCACCCAGTCACATTCACGCTGCTGCCCGACACGTTTCAATTTGGGCCGCGGCATCCGCCCCGGACGCCTTTTGGACGCTTTTCACCGCAACCTCGATGACACACGCCGAGTCCAACTCAATACTCAATTTGCTTGGGCGTGAGGGGAGCGTGGGCAACAAGCGGGTCGCCGTCGAAGAAAGACACTGACCAGAATCGATAACATGTAAGTGCTCTGAATCCATCTACGGAATCGCAGCGGCGTTCTTTTTTTTTTTTGTGCTGAGCTCCATCTGCACCAAATGTGTCGCGGCTGCCTCAAAATCCCATTAACCTCTCTCCCCCGGCCTCATCCCCTTGAATGGCAGTTTCCTTTTCTTAAACTGATCTGGGTTACATTCCGGAATGGAGTAGAGGATTAGGCTTTCACCCGGGCTCACCTTGTCAAGATATTGTATTACTGCGGTCACATATTTGTTGAAAGCGCCGCATTCGGCGCTTTTATAGTCTTAAACCGATGTTTTTGTCAGGGAGGGGGAAAGTGGCGGAGTGTTTGTTTGATTTTCATCGATCACACAAACCGGAACACGCCATTAGCGCGCAGAAACACGGCTAATTCCATCTGACAGGCCCTCGCGGTCGGAATGGCACCGTGTAGAAATTATAAAAGAAGTGAGGATGTGAAAAATGAAACAGACTAAAGAAGCAGCTTATTATAAGCCAGGCAGCCACCTGCTGTTCCATCTATTAAAAAGCACAAATCGCTATAAATCCAGTCAGGGACAGTGTTTATGTGGCTTAATATATATATATATATATATATATATATATATATATATATATATATATTTTTTTTTTTGACACTCACTGCACATGCGGCTGCATTGCAGTGCAGCGACATGTTTGAAATGAAGGGTGCAATCATGAAACGCCAGTGTTGACGTAAAGCACCAGGGCCATCTTGCTTTAATGGTTGGGGGGGGGGGGGGGGTCCAGGTGTCAGGCTTTATTTTCCCTTCCCATTTTAAGAGGATGTGCGTGTGCAGCGTGAGAGACAGGTCAAACTTTTTTTCCTCCTTCTTCTTCCTCATTTTAATCCCCACAGCGTTGAGAGGAGAGTCCCCCCCCCCAAAAAAAGGAAAAGTTCTGCAGGTTGGCGGGTGAGATTTGTGAATAAGCAGCTCCCGGGGTGTCATTATTTCTCACCAACAAGTGGGATCCCGCGTCACCTCCAAGCGCCGCCGTGTCAATCCCGGGAAAAAACAAGTGAGCTCCAGCTGTGCCTATTGTTACAAGCCTGGATCCGCCACCGCCGCCGCCGCTGCTGCTGCTGCTGCTGCTGCTCTCACCTGCCCTAATTGGAGCGCGCTGTCATTGGCTGTGTGTCAAGGTGGCAGCAGGACAGCGAGTGCAAGCAGCAAAGCTGGCAGGTGGGGTGGATGCAAACAGGAGGGGGGGGCATTAAAAAAAATCCTCAAAAAAGTTGAAATCAGTAGTTTGGTTCCCCCCCCCCCCCCGAAATAACTGACTTTCTTGCCTTAGCTAAAAATAAAAAGTAAGTTCATAAATTAAAAAAGGGGGTTTCTGTGTCTTAAAGCCCTTCGGCATTTATAATTCACGCGTAAAAGCAGGTGTTTTGTACCTGGCCCCTGTACCTGACAGCTGCAGCAGATGTTGCCTCCACGCGAAATCCGAACTCGCGCCTGACGCACAACCGCGCGCAGCTGCCGCGCCGGCGCGGGTCCGTGCGCGTCACATTGGTGCCAAACGCGCGCTCTCAGCGGGCGCTGCGGCGCGCGGGGCTCTGCGGTCCTGCTCGGGGGGAACCCCCCCCTCCCCCCGGCACTGGTCTCCCAGGCGCAGTCAGGTCTAAAGACCATGAGACTCAGCTCATCAAATCTAATTTTGCAAACGCATTAAAAAAAACCTCGCTTATAGATTACTTCAATATAAGAGGAGCACAAAATAAATAAATAAATAAAGAAAGAAAGAGAGATCACTTGATTGTGCCACGAGGCTGCGATGTGATTAAAAAAAAAGTGGCAAAACCCAAAGTATAATCTGAGATGACACCTTGACAACAATTTGACTAAAAGTAGCGGTGCGCGTACGAAGCGGCGGCGGCGGCGGCGGCGCCCGGAGTCCGTCACGCGTCACGCCGATCGGCGAGCGAGGGGCGGCTCTCGTTACTCACCGCGGCGGAGAGGAGCCACAGGCAGGTGATGGCAAAGTTCACGCACAGCGCCCTCATGTTGCAGCGGCGGCGATTATCCGCGCACGGCGTCGGGGAGCCTCGGGGGCGACGCGGGCGCCGGGAGCAGAGCCGCCTCACTGCCGAGCCCAAGCCCGCGAAAGTGGAGGAGACATTCTGCGGCGAGACGCCCGAACATCTCCCATATAGAGCTGGAGAGAGGAGAGAGAACCCTCCACTGGTGCTGCTCCCCTCCGCTCCCTCTCTCTCTCTCTCTCTCTCTCTCTCTCTCTCTCTCTCTCTCTCTCTCTCTCACTCACACACTCTCTCTCTACACACACACACACAAACTAACATGAACCAATAATAATAATAATAATGATAATAATAAATTGAAATGCAGAAGCAGCAGCCTCGGGAGCAACGTGGCAACTCGTGATCACGTCTGCGTAAATAATTCGAATTAGTGGCAGGCTAATTGGCTGACACATGGAAACGGTGTCTCGCATCCGCGCGCGCGCCCGCGCACGTACGCACGCCCTGTCTCACTTGACGCCCCTGTTCATTTTCGCCACCTGGCCGGCGCGTGTTCACGACTCATCAACCCGGGGAAGGGAGGCTCCGAGGCGGGCACATTCTGACAGCCCTCCGCTTCATGGCGAGAACTTTGTGGGGAAACA
>CAAKHG010034678.1:3043-8043 GCA_901007715.1 Dactylopterus volitans
AAAATTCTCCTCCGGTCACAAAAATGTTTCTCTTCTCCTTACGACAGCTGAAAGTGGGAGTGACTTTCTGCATGTTGCTAAAAGACCTAGTAGCCCCGCCTCTTTTGGTTGGTTGGTTGGTTGGTTGGTTGGTTGGTTGGTTGGATTGTTTGTTTACCACAGGAGGACTTAAAAATAGTGATATTAGTTTTAGGGTCATGTGAAGGTACGAGGCAAGTCAAGAGGTAAAAGGGGGGCGCCCCATCTTCCTCCATGATCTCATTCTTCACCATCTTCTGAAATGCCAGTGGAGGTCACAGCCTTGTCTTCTTCTGCTCGTTTTTCGTCCCCGACGTTCCATCATCAAAAGCAGCCCTCTTCCATTATGGCCCCTCCCCCTCTGGCACAGGTGCCGGCTGATTGCAAATCTGCCAGCAAAGAGGGATCGCTCCCTCCAGTTTGACTCCTGGAGCGCGTCGCCCTCGCGCCTGCACGTCCTCCAGGTCCTCGCCATCATGAGGTCGCCCTTCAGATCCGGTTGGCGACGTTCAGCTGCTGCCTGAGGATTTCTAATGATACCGCCAGAGTTCCGACGTGCGTGCGTGCGTGTGTGTGCGTGTGTGCGTGCGTGTGTGTGTGTGCGTGTGTGTGTGCGTGCGTGCGTGCGTGTGTGTGTGTGCGTGTGCATATGGATGCACCCAAAACCAAAAGATTTATGAGAGAATGACATGAACTCAGCTTCATGTTTAAGTGTAAAACATAGTGGAGTCATAACACAAGACGTGAAAAGGAACAAGTTGGTTAGCGTCACCGCTGCCGAACTGAAACTACGTGTGTCAGCAACAGACGGTATATAACTATAGACTGTATATAACCACAGACTGTATAGAACCACAGACTGTATATAACCACAGACTGTATATAACCACAGACTGTATATAACTATAGACTGTATATAACCACAGACTGTATATAACCACAGACTGTATATAACCACAGACTGTATATAACCACAGACTGTATATAACTATAGACTGTATATAACCACAGACTGTATATAACCACAGACTGTATATAACCACAGACCTTTATATAACCACAGACTGTATATAACTATAGACGGTATATAACTATAGACTGTATATAACTATAGACTGTATATAACCACAGACTGTATATAACTACAGACTGTATATAACTATAGACGGTATATAACCACAGACTGTATATAACCACAGACTGTATATAACCACAGACTGTATGAGTTGTCAAGGTCCCCTGAAAGTCATTCCGGTCACCTGAGCAGTGGCCTGTGGAAAGCCGTGTGCCAAAGCTGGACAGCTAATGAACAGTGGACTGAGAGGGAAGGCCGAGCGCCTGGAGAGCCACAGGAGGAAATAGAACCTGCGTGTGTTGGGCCTATCGAAGGATATTGAGACCCCACAAGTCACATGAAGACTCTCTTTAAGGAGGTGTTCTACGGCAAACTACAAACGGAGCCTGATGTAGAAGTTACTCACCCAGTCGGTCCCCAGCTGAAGGATGGAAGGAGAGCGACGATCGTAAGGATGCAGCGCCGCACGGTACGAGAGGAGGTGCTGAAAGTAGCGAAGAAGGAGCGCAAACTCAAGTACGGACAGGTGACACTTCAGATCTTCCCTGACCTGACCGCGGACATGCTAAAGAAGAGAGCAACGCTTCGGCAGGTGAGGGAGAACCCGAGGAGAGCGGGCGTGAGGCTTGGAATTATTCACCCGGCTACACTGATTATAACTGTCAGGACAGTCCAAGAAGTTCACGGATCACCGGGAAGCAGAAGATTATTGGGACTCGGTGATCAAACCAGAACTGCAGACCCCCGATCCTGACTGAACTCTGATCATTTATCTTATCCGATATTTATCTTTCCTTTAACGATGATTCAATGTAGGAGCTTGTGTTGTGTGTGTTGTGTTGTGTTGTGTTGTGTGTATGTCTCAGTATTCGTTGTACATATTTTTTGTTAGATTACACTTTTGTACAGTCTTACTTTTTGTTGCTATACTTAGCATGTACAGTTTGTTCTTATTTTTTATAAAATTGTGTAATGCTGCTGCTGCACTGTAATTTCCCAGTTTGGGATCAATAAAGTACATCTATCTATCTATCTATCTATCTATCCATCTATCTATCTATCTATCTATCTATCTATCTATCTATCTATCTATCGATCTATCTATCTATCTATCTATCTATCTATCTATCTATCTATCTATCTATCTATCTATCTATCATATTTGTATTTTGTGTGTGCTGTATGTACTGTATGAGTGTGTGTTCATGTATTGTATGTATTGTGTTGTATTATGTGTGTATTCGTATGTACTGTCACTCATGAAAATTTTAAGACCCCAGGAAGAATAGCTGCTGCTTTGCAAGAGCTAATGGGGTTCTAAATAAACTAAACTAAACTAAACTAAACCAGGAGCGCTCTCCACCCATCAGTGTCCTTCTCCGCGTAGCTTTTCTGGGACGCCGGTCGTCTCCCGCTCGCTGTCCACAGCCACCCAAGCGGAACATGCAAAATGGATGAAGTGCACTTAGAGCCACCCATGCCGCATACGAAGACGAGCGCGCCGCCGCGAGCGCGCCGCCGCAGTGTTCTACGCAGCGCAGGCCATGTTTGTTCGTGGGGGTGTGTGGCTGAGAAGGGTCAAAGGTGAAAGGTCAGGTGCATTCTGCCAGTCAGCCAATTGGACGTCTGTTACTCGGAGGTATAACACAGCGAGCAGCAGCTGCAGTAGAGAACCTCTGACCTGAAGTCCAGCAGAGCTTGGTGGGAGACATGGACCACACTTGCTGCATGACAGACGGTTACAGACGCCGATATGTGTATACACTGATCAGCCATAACATTATGACCACCTAGCTCATGTTGTGTAGGTCCCCGTAGAGGTCTGGACTCCACCAGACCTCTGAAGGTGTTGCTGTGGTATCAGGCACCAAGACGTCAGCAGCAGATGCTTTAAGTCCTGGAGGTTGTGAGGTGGAGCCTCCATGGATCTGGACTTGTTGGTCCAGCACATCCCACAGATGCTGGATGGGATTGAGATCTGGGGAACCTGGAGGCCGAGTCAACAGCTTGAACTGGTTGTTGTGTTCCTCAAACGTTCCTGAAGCATTGTTGCTTTGTGGCAGGGAGCATTATCCTGCTGGAAGAGGCCACTGCCATCAGGGAATACCGTGTCCATGGAAGGGGGGACATGGTCTGCTACAATCAGATCGGATCAGATAGACTTTATCGTCCCTTGTGGGAAAACCGTCCTGGACAGCAGTGCTACAGGCTGCGGGCGCGATATACATAAACCACTTAGGCGGCTCAGGTATGATTGCAAATGAAAATTAAAGCGCAAGCGCTCAACGTGACAAGCAGTAAAATACATAAACGTTAGAATGGTGAAAATAACGATGAGAATCATAAAAAAACAAGCAAAAGCAAGATAACAGAACAGCCCCATCAGAGGGAGACTGGAGGGAGGGGGGGTCTGCTTCACCCATCACCTCCAGATAGCATCAGTTTGTAGATTTTAGATTTACTGCGAACAGAAGGTGTCCCGAGCCGGGCTGCCGGTCCACGTCCCAGAAGGCTTTTCAAAGGAAAAAATCGACGTAATTTCACATCTTGACAACAAACAGTTGAGGTCTGCGCAGGAGGAGGTGCAGCCGCTGAGAGGATTTGCTGCAAAGAAAGTCGAAGTCAATGTAGCAGCTGTTTCAGCAGTCTGAGCTCCAGCAGCTGGTCTGTTGGATCGGACCACACGGGCCGGCCTTCACACCCCACCACCCTCCTTGGACCACTTTTGATAGGTCCTGACCACTGCAGACCAGGAACCCCCCACAAGAGCTGCAGTTCTGGAGATGTTCTGACCCGGTCGTCTGGACATCACAGTTGGTCCTCGTCAAAGTGGCTCACATCCTCACACTCACCCATTTTTCCTGCTTCTGACACATCAACTCTGAGGACTAAATGTTCACTGGCTGTCTAATATATCCCGCCCACTGACAGGCGCCATGGCAACCAGATAAACATTGTTATCCACTTCACCTGTCAGCGGTGTGTAATGGGTCTCACCACTATTTTTCTACCTGATAATGACGTGTGCGAGCGGTGGTGTTTTAATTAAAAGCTCCTTCTCCCGGAGGAGCTGCGCGTCGGAGCCGTGCGGGTGACACGGCGCTCCGTTGTCAGGACTCGCGTTTTACTGATTTTAAAGAGCAGAATGGTTTCCCATTTTAACTCGCCAGTTTTTTTTTTTTTTGTCTGTCTTCCAGAGAACAGAGGCCGAGGCGGCGCCGCGCCTCCTATAGACGCGAGACCGGCAGGGGCTCGTTAGGCCTCCTGAAAGGGCATCGATCCGCCGGCCGGGACATTTCCGCCTCGGCGGACGTGTTGTCTCAACAGAACAAACGCGCGCTTGATGTGGAGCCGCCTCCCGCCGCGCCGCGAGCGGCTGGGCCGGACCGCCCCCCGATGGTCCACCGCTGACCAATGATGGATCCATTTTGCCTGGTCCACTTCGCGCGCCAGTCGTTTCCCATCATGCCCTTTGGCCGCCTCCGGGGAGGAATTCGATGTTGGTTTCGTGATGGGAGAGAGTGCTTTCGGATTAGAAGAGGCCACACAAAGCAAACAGACGGCGTTTCCTGACGTGGCAGTGCATTCTGGGAAGAGCTCCCCTCGGGCGGGACGCGGCGGCGGAACCGTCGGACCAAAACAGTCACCGGCGGAGCGGTTTTCATGCGACCCAGCGTCCTTCAAAAGGCCTTTAGAGTTCTCAGGGGTGCCACTCGTGTGTCCGCCGCAGTCGCCCCGTCACCCACAATCCTTTGCACACGTGCAAATGAGATCATGGTGTGTTCACGACCAGAGCGAAGCGGCGCCAACTGGGACGGCGCCACAAACATCTGAGGATGCTGAGAGGATGATGGTGATAATGATGATGGCGAGAAGAATGGTGAGGGTTACGATGCTGGTCCACGTC
>CAAKHG010034678.1:10543-13381 GCA_901007715.1 Dactylopterus volitans
CCGCCCCTGTGACTCATCGCCGCGGTGACGCTCCGATGTCGCCCCTCGTCCGCCGCCTCTTATCTTTTAATGGAGCAGTCCGGCACCGCTCCGGTTATCAGATCAGCGCGCCGCTCCGACCGCGCCGCTCCGACCGCGCCGCTCCGACCGCGCTGTGCCGCTCCGACCGCGGAGCTGGGACCTCTGTTTCAGCCGGAGCTCCCATGATGCACTGCAGCTCTGTCAGCCGCTGTTTGTTTTTCTGGGGTTTTTTTTTTTCAAGATCAAAAACTCATGTGCAACATGAATGAACCTTTACCCTCCATGACTTTAACCTTTAACCTTTACCCTCCATGACTTTAACCTTTAACCTTTACCCTTTACCCTCCATGACTTTAACCTTTACCCTTTACCCTCCATCCCTTTAACCTTTAACCTTCGTTCCCTCATCCCTTTCCCTCCGACTCTTGGTACCTAACCCTTCAACCTTCACCCCTCCCCCATTCACCGCCTCGGTTCCCACCCTAAACCCGTCACCCAGTCAACCTGTCGCCCTTCAGCTCTTCACTGCTTTCATTCTGGGGCCCCGTGAAGATGAACCCGACACAAAGAGTCCTTAATAACTGCGGCCGACAACAACCGCTCACGCCAGTGATGGATTCGCCTCCTGAGAAAAACCCAACTCGTGCTTGTTTCAAATGGTCACTGCCGACCGGTTCCTCTCGCGTTCTGCACGCTGGAGGATCTGAGCTTTGAGATCAGGACGGAGGAAACCAGATCAAAACCAAACGGTGGTTCGGTTTACTTCCCAGTCGGTTCCCACCAGATGCCTGATGGCATCACCCCCAGCGTCAGAGTTGGATCCTGCTGCGTTTGCTTGGTCCAGGTGGACTTCACCGAAGGTCAAAATGGACAAGAAGAGTCGGCGGCAGAGACGAAGCTCCGCATGTTCCTCAGGACGGACGCGGGAACGCCGGTGTCGCACGTTCCGGCCAATTCAATTAACAGAACAGGAAATCCAATTATAGTTTTGTCAGCTAATCCGAGTGCGTTCCTGATAGCGCTGTTTGCCGGGGGAATTATCCTTGAAGCGCCGCGGCTCCAATCAAAACTCCGGCGCCAGCTAAGCCCCTGTTGATGCCGCACGCTAACGAAGCTGCGTGTTAATTCAATTAGGCAAACGGCGGCGCCGATGATGAGCCGCCCGGCTGCAGACGCACAAACATTCCTCCTCTGGTCGCCCTGCACACGCCGCGCCAATCCAGACGCAGGTGTAATTAGCCTTTAGTGCTAATTGGCGAGGACGCGGGGAGAGGCACGCCGCCGTCTCCCAGCCGCGAGTCGTCCCCTCACAGTCACAGTCAGCCATTGGTTGATACTGTAACCATGACGATAAGGCTCTCCTGAGCTTTAGGAATCAGTGACACCCGCCCGAGCCCCAGCAGAGCTTAAGAGGAGCGTTGATACTTGAACTAGCAGAATTGCATCATGGGGGTTTTCTTCTGCCGCTTGTTCCTCGCCACAGCCGAGCTCAAGCGCGTTCCTCACCACGGTCACACGTGTTCCTCGCCACGGCCATGTGTGTTCCTCACCACGGCCAACGTTACGTGTGTTCCTCGCCACGGTCACACGTGTTCCTCGCCACGGTCACACGTGTTCCTCGCCACGGCCGACGTTAAGCACGTTCCTCGCCACGGCCGAGGTCAGGCGTGTTCCTCGCCACGGCCGAGGTCAGGCGTGTTCCTCGCCACGGTCACGTGTATTCCTCACCACGGCCAACGTTAAGCGTGTTCCTCGCCACGGTCACACGTGTTCCTCGCCACGGCCGACGTTAAGCGTGTTCCTCGCCACGGCCGAGGTCAGGCGTGTTCCTCGCCGCGGCCGAGGTAAGCGTGTTCCTCGCCACGGTCACACATGTTCCTCGCCACGGCCAACGTAAGCGTGTTCCTCGCCACGGTCACACGTGTTCCTCGCCACGGCCAACGTAAGCGTGTTCCTCGCCACGGCCGAGGTCAGGCGTGTTCCTCGTGGCGTGGAGAGTAAATGGTGCAGTTTGCGGAAAAAAATCCAAGTTTTGCTCTGGGTGCAGGTGACTGTGTGTCTCAGTAAACTACTCAGGAATCGATAAGAGAATTGATCAGGAATCGGACTGATGGCAGAATCAACAATGGCATTGATATTGATAAAGTCTGATCAATTGCCGGCCCCGGTCAGGAGGTATCACCATTAAATTAGATGTGCTGTGGTATAATTTGGAGGTTTAAGTTACTTGACTAGGAACTGTTAAACCAGTATTTAAGTATATTTTCTGTTTGTCGAGTACTCAGGGTGTTTATTGATATCTTTGTGGGATAATTTGATCAGTTAATTGTTGGTTGGCCCCGGGGGGGCGGGGCTTAGCAGTTAGAAGCCTCTGGCCCCTAAAGGATCTGGTCTTTTTTTGTGTTTCTTTTTGTTCCTCAGTTTTCTTTATTTGCTGCGGACGTCCAAGCTTTCTTCTTTTTCCACCTTTGTCACATGTAGGCTGTATAAACCCGTAACTATATGTAACCGCCGACTGTTAGAAGGTCAGTGTGACGCGTCCTCTCCACTTTCTTATCCGGGATTCCCTAAACAGACGTCCGTAATCGCCTCCACCGCTTCCTGGATTTCACTTTCATCAGGCCACGCCCCCTTGAACAAAGACCAGCGTCATGGAAACGCTCACGTTGCACACGCATGTGCATCAGAATGTTGAGCCGTTTCTAACGCGCCTGTTAGCTCGCTGGCCGTGGGTCTTTGGTGCTGGGGTCCGGTTGTAGGTTGGGGTCCAGGTGGAGGGTTTTGCTTGGGCAGCCTGGCCTGCAGCCCTCCTGGGAG
>CAAKHG010034694.1:0-13474 GCA_901007715.1 Dactylopterus volitans
CAGTTAGGAACACACACACACACATACTCAGTAAAGCTTGCATACAAACACACACACACACACACACACACACACACACACACACACACAGTGATCCCTGTAGTCATAGGAGCAGTGTCACCCCGAAACTGGGAAAACTCAACATCTGAAAATAAGACACACCTTTATTTTAAGTGTGTGATCATCATTTTGGTTAGTCTAAAAGACTTTGGCACAAAGTCACAGCGTCGTCGTTTCCACTGAATGCTGATAAACACTTGACTGTCTTCATATTTCATTGGAGGAGATGCCAGAGTCAGTCATCAGTCATCTCACCCTGGTTGAACGCTGGTTTCCAGAGCACAAATGAAAAACAAATGCTGCCATCTTGTTTTAATTTGCTTTTCTATCTCACACATTAGCCACAAGGACAATGAGGGTAACAAAACATGGACTATATGGAGAGCAGCCCTGATAGAATGTTAGTAGCCTTCTTTTGTTTAAGGTTACATGGAATACTCTGGCTGTTGACTAGCTGTTCACATATCATGGTATTATTAATGATGTTGTTTCTGGTGTCAAGCATTCTGATATATTTCAGTAAAAATCTTGTGTATGGTGTATTCATTGTATTAGCTGTATGAATTATAGAATCACCCACTTGCACTTTTTTCTCAAACATTCCAAATTCATCTGCTTTTTTTGATTTCAGGCTACTTGATTTATATGAGAAATTACTGAGAAGAGCGTGCAGACACAGCTAGTACTTAAAGCTTTATTAATCATTTTGTTTTGGGCTTGCTTGCTTTTGTTGCTAACTATTGACTACTGACTCTCAAGACCCTAAAAACAATTTGTTCTTTGACATGTGAGTCGTCAATATTTCAAAAGAATGAGGGAAATCTCTTCTGGAGCTTCATTCATTTTCACCTAGATCGTTTTCATGCTTCGTTTACACCTAAATCTGTGTATTTGTCATCAGGGTTACAAAAAGCTACCTGGCTGAACTTGGTTGAAGGATGGATTGTGGGCTAATGAAGAACCCATTAAATTTTAGGGTAGATCCACCACCTGACACCAAGCTTGTGTCATACAACAAATATTTGAATTGCATTTACCTATGATGTCATAACTTTTAACCATAAATTGTAGCTGCTGACTTATTTTCTTTGCCTAGAAGCTGACAGTTGTGGCCCTCATCAAGCTTACTAAAGCTTTCTTATTCACCCTGAAACTCAAGTGTCTCTTTTTGGGACATTTTATGTGAAATCTGCACATTAATTATTAGGCCGACTCTCTTCTGGCCTCTGATCAATAAATATAGAGGCTAGCCTTTGTGCTAATCATCTCCATCATTGAAAATGGATTTATGGTATAAAAATCCCCAAATGATACTGGAGTTCAAGACTGAATAAGAAAGCTTCTATACAGTGGAACGATACGCTGTGGCCCACACAGGAGTGGTACAGCTGTTACCTTCCAGAGCAAAACACGAGCAAGAAGTTACGATTTAAGGTGAAAGAGTTACAATATCATATCTAAATGGAAAGTAAACATAAGTTGGATACAACAAGCTCAGTCTCAGGAGGTTACCCAGTTTGATAAACCTACTTGCTGATGAATAACCTCTCCTTCTCCAATGTGCAGGATGTTTGCTCGCAGGAGGAAGCCCACATACTGGGACTACTCTGTCAACTGCACCGGCACTGAAGCCCATTTATCCAGTTGTAAACTGGGCCAGCTTACATCGCTAAAGTCCAACGAGACCTGTGCCGGAGGGTTGCCTGCGGTGGTGAGCTGCGTTGCTGGCAGAGCTTTCTCCTCAACACCCACCACTGGATTCAGGAAGGCCTTCAGACAGGAGGTAAAAACCAAATCTCAATTTACCCCTTGACTCTACCACAAACCATACCCCTTGTTTTCAAGTGCCCTCATGGCCCTCAGAAGGGAATGGCAAGTGGTAGTGGTTTGAAATCATCACCTCCTACTGGGATAACCATTCAAGACCCTTACTCCTCATCAGTAATCTTTGATGATTTGAGCTGATATAAACCCAACAAGAATTGCGGCACCCTAACCCTAGAGGAGAATGCACAAAACAGAGGAGCAGGGCTAAGGGGGCGGGGGGTTGAGATTCAGCCAGAGTCTCCATTGACCAAGCACTGGACAAGGTTGCAGTAATCCCTCAGGCAGCATTTAGGCTTTTGTTCGTTAATTACCGTATTGTAACATTCGCTGATGTTAGCAGTTGACTGAATTGATAAACAAAGCCGATATCACAGCTGGTAGGTTCACCTCAGGTCACTGTCTCTAAACTAGAGTGTCATCCAGGAAAGTTTTTGGTTGGTTGTCAAGCCAACACAAGCGTACAGTTCAGTGGAGAGTCTTTTTGAGAGCTGCAGCTGCAGCTGGAATGAGTAATCATTGTTCTGGGCTTTTAGCAAGATTGAAGTAGTAAAATTCTTGGGAATGGAAAAAACTTTTTCAGCAAGCACCTCCTAAGTTTTGCTCTGCTCATGTGCCCATAGCCAGATGCACCTTTTTTCTTGCTCAAGCAAAGTGTTCAGTCCACTGAACTGAGTCAAATGAAGAGGCAGCAGAGCTTTTTGCAGCAGCAGCTCAGATTGTGTTCTCGGGTTGTAATCACTCAGAGAGGCAGTAGTTTTGGTATGGACCTTTTAGGTTTTACTGTTAAGGAGCCCTCACCGCCACCACCTTCCGCATCTTCCGGATTGACAGGAACATCATCGTCTGGAAATTATTCTGTGTTTTTCTGTGATTTCTGTCCTCCTGAGTATTTTACTGAAGCACACAGAACATTGAAACAAAACGTTTCCCAGGTTTCAGGGCTTCAATGGTATTGAAATTCTGAGCTCTGAAAGCAAGCTGGAGTAAAAATCAGTGTTCTGTGAGCACTCCATGAATTAAAACAGTATTTCTGCCTGACATCACGTCAACACCCTCAGACAGAAAGCCAGACATTTTAATATGTAAAATAAAAGTTCAGCTTGTGAGAGCTAATGAGGGTTAATCATCTTCTCTGTCATTTGTTACATATAAATCATGTGAACTTATGTTAACTTTTAAATAACAAAGCTTAATATTTCTCACAAATCATATGTTCATATGCCAATTTCTTTCATGTACTCACATACAGTGTAGTTCATTATTGCAGGGCAGCTACTAAGTATTAAATCAATTGCTTCATCTTTTTGATCATAAATGGAAGTAATATGTGACATGCTGGAAAACATGGATTACCAAGTGCTTCTCATCAGGATTAAAAGGGCAAAGAAAGGAAAAGAGTTCAAATAATTATGGCACTTTTCACAAATCACTGCAAATATTCAGTTCAATTCAGTTTCATTCATATGGTGCAAAATTACAACAGAGCAGGTCTAGACCCGCTCTTTATAGTTTTATAGTATCAACAAGTACAATACAACAGCCCTGCAGTAAATCCTCCCTCATGGTGTTGTTCCGTTTTCTCGGTTTGTGAGGTGCTGATTCATTGTAATTGTCAGTTTGGGGGCTGTAATTTGTGGTGCTTTTGAACTGTTCTGAGTTAAACTGAGAGGTGTTCCTTACATTGCTTACCTCAGCTTTTGTAATATATCCATAAGCAACACAGGATTCATTGTCCAGTCACTTTTGTTTGGCTCATCCACCATGAATGCTGCTTTTGGTTCAGATAATCGTCACCCCCAAATGTCTTTACACACCAACCTTTTTTTAGTGCATATACATCACCTCAAAATGCAAATATTACATGGTGAGAAAACAATGTGATATTTTTTTAATGAGGTTGATTTTTCTGAGCTTTTGAACTATGGCTAATGCATCAACCAATCACATTGTGCGCAACAGACATCACATGGTAACTCCTTCTGACAGTGACACATTAAAAACTTAACAACTTACCTGTTACTGTCAGTGATTCAAATCAATTATTCAGGCAGTTGGTCCATTACCTCCTCAGATATGGCATGAACATCTCCAGAGGAACCTCAAACCTTCCTTCAAACTGTCCAGAACCTTTTAATGGTATGAGATTAAGCCAAAATCCTGTCTGTTTTCATTGAGGAGGATGATGAGATCATCACTGGCTGGTGTTGAATCCAGTATCAGTTGATGCAAACTGAATGTAGGAAAAATGCTCTGCTGCCGGTATGAATACAATTGGGTGGAAAATATTCACAGGCAAATAAATTATAAAAGCATTTTCATGTGATTGATTTGTCCCTCCTCTGGTGTGTAAAGGCCTTAGTCCTAACCCTAACCCTCAGGTCTGGATTGTTTTTGGTGCCTAAACCTAACGAGATTCAACTGTTGATATAGTTTAGTCTTAATTTTGTGGAGGGGATGATCAGCGGGGTGGATACAGATTTCTGAAGCCACTCATTAAGGGTTTTTGGTGCAAATCATCCTTAATTGTGCAACTAACGTGTTAACTTGTAAAACCAAACACTTTCCATTCTGTCCAAATAGTTAATAGATGAAATGCACGACAGCCTTGTACTATAAATACCAAGCCACCCAGTCTGCTGCCTGAGGAAAAGCCCAAACTGAAATTACAGACTCTTAGCTGAGTATATTATTTTTGAAAAGACCAGAATAACCTACAGTAAATGCATGCCTCTTCTCTTTTTGAAATGTGGACTTTGAGAGTGATTTTTAAGAATGTATGTTTTCCCTCCATAGCAACCGTTGGTGCGTCTGCGTGGGGGCGCCATTGTGGGTGAGGGTCGAGTGGAGGTGTTGAAAAACGGAGAATGGGGAACCATTTGTGATGACAACTGGAACCTGCTGTCTGCCACTGTTGTGTGTCGCGAGTTGGGCTTTGGAACAGCCAAGGAGGCCCTGTCTGGAGGTCGCCTGGGGCAAGGTATGCTCATCATTAATGATTTGTTTTCTCTGTGCATTCAAATGACAACCTTTTCTGATACTGAACTACATCTCATATTGTAATATAGACATTTCTGAGGAAAGGAAAATATTAAACAATTTCAAGGGACTTTAGAGTGAAACTAAGGCTTTTAATGCCTTGATTTCCATAATACAATTTCCTCAGGGATTAATTAAGTATTTCTGAATTGGATTCGGATTAATCAGCTAATTAGCAATGAAGCATAAAGAAATTATGAGAGCAGCAAAACCTGAAAAAAAGCCTGCAGTAAGCACACCAGGGACCTTAAACAGGAATATGATGTTGAATGGAGACTGACAGCATCGTTGTTCTATTGCTACCTTCACTGTTGGTGGAAGGTTATGACTGTAGCAGAACCATTCATCCCAAACATTTCACTTGTCTGCACCAATGACCATCATTAACTCCGAGGGTGAAGGTGAGTCACCTTGATGGAACAGTGTTGGTTACTGGTATGCCCCAGTCTAAGAGTGCAAGAGCGCAACAAAAGAAGAAGGTGGAAAGGCTATTGTGGCAAGTAAAAAGATGTGATATGTACAGCTGATCAATGGTTTGGGTGAGTACAAGTCAAAACAAAGGAAAAAATAATCTTTGAACCAGTGCTCTAAGTAAACTTAACCCTAGTCTTGCATGTCATTGCTTATGATACAGGTACATTTCACCATCAGGGCACTTGACACTGGATCAACCGGACCCTTTAGAAACTGACAGCACTTCTACCCAGCACAGCTCAAGAGCAAGTTGCAATGTTTGTTGATAAGGCACAGATATAACAGAACAAGAAAGGCAGGGAATTACAAACACGAACATTCCCAACATTACAGACAAGAGCAAACGTCTGCATTAGGACATCAGGGCCTCCTGGACAAAAAACAAAACAACAATACTTCACCCAGCAGACATCCAGATGACACCCAGGCAGATGTCTGCAGTGTGAAGTGGGTGAAGAGCCATTCTGAGAGGGACCTTGCTCTATCAGAGAAGGAGGTTTTAGTCAAAGGACTAAAGTTTGCCATTTCTTTACAACAGTTACCAGTAGTGGAACTCATTACAGCTCCAGAGCCCACCTTTAAGAACGTTTAACTAGCAAAACCAGAGGCAGATCAAAACATCCTGCCGGCAGACAAGGGGAAATGCCAGGTAGTGCTCAACCCAGTGGATTACCACACCAAAATAACTACCTACTCCTGTGAGGCACTGAGGCAAGACCCCACTGGCAGCTACAAAAGTCACGGACGGTCCAGCTTATTTACAGACTCTACCCACCCCACCCCATGCATATATGGAGTCCTGTAGATACCATCATCAGCACCATTAACTGGGTCACTTACAACACTGCCAAACATCTTTCCAGCATCTTAGCTCCACCACATGCAAAATTTAACTGACTTTGTAAACAAGGTCCAGGAACTGAAAATGGCCGCAGATGAAACCGCAGTTTCTTTTGACGATGTCCCCGTTTTTCAGATGTATACCTAAATGTGAGGCACTGGAAACTAGAAACTGATTTAAGACAGCAAGTTGTTTTTACTGTGAAAAGTCACATTGTGGCTGTAGTAATTAAAATTGCAGTAATACACTCTAATTATATGTGAACTGATTCTTGTTTTTTATTATTGGTTTTGTTCCTTTTTTATTGCATCACTGGAAGTCACTCATATTACAGTGAGCTAATGTATGTTCTCTAGGTATGGGTCCGGTGCACATGAATGAGGTGGAGTGCTCCGGATTTGAGAAGTCCATCACTGAATGCTTCTTCAACAAAGAAGCTCTGGGGTGCAGCCACGAGGAGGACGCAGCGGTCAGATGTAACGTCCCTGCTATGGGCTTCCAGGAGAGGGTGAGTCTGTAGGGATGACTCTGGAAATTTCGGAAACCAAAAAGAACTCTCCAAAAAACAATCCATTCTGTCCTTTTGCGATTGAAGCCAGAGTTTCTTTCACCACTGATCTGGGACAAGCGCTGACACAGTTAACACTCCAACCAGGCAGCTGCGAAGTCTCATTTTGGGTGGTTGTCAAGTGACTCACAGAAAAAACATTAATTACTGTAAGCTGATGTGAGCTTTGCTGTTTTAGTGTGTAAATGTGATGGTCGGTGCCAACCAAACCTCAGAGGCTGCCAGCTAAATGTTTGTATCATTGCTTTGCTAATGATTAGCAGCTTCATGAATAATACTTAAATTGGTTACACTTTGTGACTTCCTACCGTGAATGAATTTTAATATAATTACAGCAATGATTACGCTCTTTTGGTGCTAAGTGTATTATTGTGCACGATGAAACAAAGGAGCAGCATAAATCTCAGTCACAAACTAACAAGTGCGTTGTGTTTTCTCTGCTCACAGCTGCGTTTGAGTGGCGGTCGTAACCCTTTTGAGGGCCGCGTGGAGGTGCTGGTGGAGAGAAATGGCTCTCTGGTGTGGGGGACGGTGTGCAGTGAAGGCTGGGGAACCATGGAGGCTATGGTGGTCTGCAGACAGCTGGGTCTGGGCTTTGCTAGCAATGCCTTCCAGGTACGTAAGAGCCGGAGGTAGATATGTTATGAATAAAGACAAAATTCACTTCAAATATTGCAAGTATAATATAATAGAATACAAATAATAGAAAACCTCAAAATATTACATCATAATTATTTCCTTCTAGTATTAATTACAGCGGAATTGTAAACAGCTCAGTTTTGTTGAGTTTAGAATGACAAACCAAACTAATACTACTATTATGCTGTCATTGTTCTAAAATTAGTAACTTCACTTGAGATTAGTAACTTCAATTGAGATTAGTAACTTCACTTGAGATACATTTTTGTTCATTTGCTTGTATGTGGATTGTTGTCACATTCTGAATATCCGGCTGATCCGGCCAAATTCCAACGAATCTATCTTGATGATCGCACAATGTATATTCAATCACTAATTATTTGATACACTGTAATTCACGTTCATTCATCTCAGCAATCACATGTTGTATCAAAAAATTAATAAATAATCTCATGTTTTTGTTCTATGGAAAAAGTGCTCATTATCAGTCTTTCTACAACCGTCACCATCTGAATATGTTTTATTAGGAGGGGACGTAAACTTGAGAGTGACTCACATGAGGATGGCTGTGGCCAAGCTGTATTTCGATTCAGATTTCAATATCCCCACTTAGAGCGGATGTAATTAAGATATAGGGATAAGATTTTTAACATGCCGATGTGCTTTAATATTTGTAAAACAGTTTGTGTTCATTCCAACAGCATAATAATCCAGTGGTGGCTTTGGCTAAAGAGGCTTCTCTGCGATTAAACACTGATCAGCCATATCATTATGACCGCTGCATGTTTACCATAGAATGTAATGCAGCAGTCCTGCAGTAGATTATCCCTTCAGGTTTGATTTTTCTTGGATCTATATGAGAAAGTTTTTTTTTTAGATATTTTAATGGTTGTTTTTGGGATTGTAATTTGTGATGCTGCTGAACTATACTGGGTTCTACTGAGAGGTATCTTTTATATTTTGTCACCCCTAGAGCATGAGTGGGCTGACCAAAATATTCCTTGCTTATTTTTGTCTTGCTTATTATTTTTTTAAATTATTTACTTTACTTTGTCTGTAGTCTGTACTTTTGTAATGTAATACCAGGGTCATCCTTGTGTCCTGCCTGTGTCCAACCTTTAAAATATCTGAGATCGATCCACTCAAGTTCTATCAAATAAATGATATCTATAGTGTACCAAGTCAGAAGAGAGGTCCGTCAGGGCAATTTTTGTATTGAGCAGATCGAGAACATTTTTTTCATAATGTGTAGAAAGCAACATTATATCACTTTGTCTTTATTTTACCAGAGTATAGTGAGTCAATTGCAATATATGCAACTCTCAGCAGGTCTTTCTATGTGGAGTTCGCATGCTCTCTGCGTGGGTTCTCTCCGTATACTCCGGCTTCCTCCCACCTCCAAAAACATGCTGAGGTTAATATGCTACTCTAAATTGCCTGTAGGTGTGTGTGTGAGTGTGAGTGGTATTCTTTCCTTCATGTGGCCCTGTGATGAGCTGGCGACTCATCCAGGTTGTACCCCGCCGTCCACCCGTTGTCAGCTGGGATGGGCTCCAGCACGACCGCGACCCGTAACTGGAATAAGCGGAAGCCGATGAAATGAGATGAAAGCAGCACTTAAAACTGAATGAAAGCAGGAGTTGTTGTGGTTATAAAATGAGGTTTTTAGAACTGTGGTCCTGAAATAGCTGCCTCTGATTCTGTAGATGTATAGTAGTTTTTAGAGAGGAAATGGTATTCAGCAGGTTAGACATTTGAGAATTAAGCAATATGAATCGGCCAAAAATTCAGTAGACAAAGAAGCCAGTGATATGAGAGATATTTTCCACAGTGCATTTCGCAGCAATGAACACAGTGTGAAAACACACTCATGTAAATCAAACTGCGTCTGCCTGCTTCCCTAAATTAGCTCATAAATAAGAGGTTTTGCAGGGATATTTCATTCATTGGTTTGTTTTTAATAATGGTGGTCAGTCATTTTCTTGTGTCAGTGCCACGGTGGACCCCTGCCCTGCTTTTCTATGTGTGGATTTTTATTATGAGCCAGTGAAAGACAAGCAGGATGCTGGTCAGGAAATGCCACGATGCTAGCTGTTGAAACAAAACTAAACGAAACTAAATTTTGGTTGACCGTCCCTTCACCTCGCTGTCATTTTGCTGTCTTTAAGCAGCTGCAGTAGCTTGGATATGGAGTTTATAAGTAGTTTATAAGTAGATACAATGGAAAGTAAATGAAAAACAGAACAGATTACATTAAATATTCCATTGATATTGCTGCTGAGCTGCTGCGTCTGGTTAAATATGTGTTAAATAGGTGCCTGCAAGGCTCTTAAATGAAGCTTAAGCAACAGACAATTGTTGTATAACAGCAAGAAACTCTGTTTAAAGAGGAGCACATCTGGAAAAATTTGATATGAAGGAAAATTTGTCAAGCCTCTATTATGTGATAGAAGGAGCATGTCTGACCTCTAGTGGTCAGTACAGAACATTATACTGCAGTTTATGCTTCCCTGTGCTACCTCTTGACCGCCACCAGCAATTAAATTTGTCCAGCAATGCAGATTTTTTTTCCATATGCTGATATTTATAATATCCACATTTACTGTATTTCAGTGTCTTGAAATTGAAATAAGATAGTATTAAGGGATATACTTTTTCCTTCACTCACCACTTACCAACAAGTGGACTTGCATCCATGTTTCAGCTGTAGCTACTTTTATGATCCAAATCACATCCCTGAGAGTATATATAGACTTCAATGTCAGCCTCAACATGGTGCCATTAATGCTTTATTAATAATGATGCTGTAATTGAATATATAATCATTTTATATATACATATAATGATTATATATATAATTTTTTTCACTATAATGAATATATTCGTTCTAAGATGCATACTAATATAATATAATTAATATAATATATATAATAATATATAATATTAATGAAGGCAGGTCATTACTGTTGGTGTGAAAAGTTTTACTGCAGATTTTACTGACGTTGAATAGTCCTCCTACACAAGAAAATAATAAAAATAATGCAATATTAATACTGGTGATGGTGATAACTGCAGATCCAATTTGTTAAAAATATCTTTTGTAACTTTCCACATGTGTCTGTGTTATGCCCCTGAATAAGGGGAGAAATAATCACGAGAGTGATGAGAGTGGTGTTTCCTCAGTAACAACGTTTACTGCAATTATAGAAAATATATACATTCATTCTTCAAGTAACATTTACATTACAGGTTACATGCAGTAGCATACAGTACACATTGTTTTCCAATCACAATGAAAATGTATTTCTTAGAGACATAACTCATCTCTTTTTTCAGTATCACTCGGAAATAACTTAAAATTTTAGCTCAGCAAACTCTCACAAGACTAACAATAATCATCAAATAACCAATGTATAAACAACTGTGCAAAATACATTTTCTAACATGCACATGCAAGTTCGCAAAATAGCATACACAGTTGGCCCAGCTACGGGTTGAACTTTCGGATCGCGCGAGAGTTTAATGCATGCACACTCGCTACCACACTTGACAGAACTTAACTCAAAATTTGTATATAAACTCTCAAAAAAAACATCCTCAACAAGTTAGCAAATTATCACAACACAGTTAGCAGTGAAGTACCAGCAACATACCTGAATAAGGGGAGAAATAATCACGAGAGTGATGAGAGTGGTGTTTCCTCAGTAACGTTTACTGCAAGATCACATTGTCAGTCGCTTATAATACTGTTGCATCTTAATGTTTAACAATGAAAAATGGAATAAACAATGAATTAATTGAAGAGAATTTTTAGCGTTTGAACCCTTTGTGAACATACAATGAGTTTTTATTGTTTTTACCTGTTTTTAAAACACGTTATGAATTATTTCTCATGACCATATGATCTTTTTAAACCTTATCACAGCATTTTGATCTTATTACAGACCATGAGATTGCAATCTTTTTATTGGTGTATCATGATTTTAACTTGTCACATCTGTGTGTGGATCAGGAAATCACTCAATTTCGAAGGTTAACCGCTTTGACAATGAATCGAGACTGTGATCCATCAAAGTGCATCTTTTATTTTCTCCATAATTTATTTACACAATTGAAGGTACAAGAGGTTCACAAATCCAACAACAGTAACAAGACAGCGATTTGATTGCCTGAGGTAGTGCATAAATCATAGTAAATTCATGATAAAATATAAACAAATAAAGGCAGATATGAACAAATTTTAAAATAAGTTAAAATAAATCAAATATGAATCAAATTAAATCAAATTCATTACATGACGCTCTATTTTTCACTTTGGGGGTTGTCCAGTTTCAGAGTGTCCAGGTATGATTTTACAGACAGTAAGATTAGGTTTTTGTTTTGCATATTTGCTGGCGTGTCAGTCAGAGTGCATCATTTCAAAGCTTCTCCTCTCTGACAATGTCAATGTGGCTTTTCCCATCAGGAGACGTGGTATTGGCCGGGAGAGGTGAGCGCAGACTCGGTGGTGATGAGCGGTGTCCGCTGCTCGGGCACGGAGATGTCGCTGTCGCACTGCCTGCACCATGGAGCTCACCTCAGCTGCCCCAAAGGAGGCGGGCGTGCCTCAGCTGGAGTGTCCTGCTCTGAGAGTAAGACAGCCAAATGCTTTTGATGGAGAGCTCATCTGAGAGAACCTTGTGACATCTGTAATCACGGCTTCTATTATCATTATTGCTATTGTTGACTCATTTCCTACTGTTTTTCTCTCTGCTTTCTCCGTCACTCCCCCACCAGCGGCCCCTGACCTGGTCTTGAACCCTCAGGTGGTGGAGCAGACCACCTACATGGAGGACAGGCCCATGTTCATGCTGCAGTGTGCCTATGAGGAGAACTGTCTGTCCTCCACCTCCAGCCAGATGCCAGCCAACTCCTACCGCCGCCTATTGCGCTTCTCCTCCCAGATCCACAACAACGGCCAGTCAGACTTCCGACCCAAAGCAAGCCGGCACTCCTGGGTTTGGCATGACTGTCACAGGTCAGTGGCGTCGAGCATGAGGCCAATTTAATGACATTGTGTTTCTGGTTACACCAGCAATTCATCATCATTGTGGGAAAACCACTTTTTTTTCCAAGATTTTGATAAGAAAATCACAGTCTCTGTATTGTTTGTGTGTTAGCTGTGGCGATGATTAGCCTAGCTTCACATACAGTCTAGAAGAGAAGCAGGAGGAAACGACTAAAGTAGTGATCCTTAAAGTTACAAAATACATTGAAGAATATCTTAAATTTGTTTAATCTGACATAAAACAGAAATGTCTAGAATTAAGAGTTTCAAGGGAGCACATAAATACTGAAACAATTTTTTTGTCATGGTCTGGGTTAGTACTTTTCGATAGGCCAGCAACGTTAAAACCGTATAATGCATACATAGTTGGGCTCAAGTTAAACCACTGTAAACTCAACTGTGACTAACCTGTAACCACAGCAAAACCAATACGCCCATCTGTCAAAACGTCATAATAAACTGAGCTGAGGGTGGAGAAGAAAGATTTTTATCATCCTACACATGAACATCAGTTCAGCGAGGTGACTCCCAGAAATCTTTTAATCGCAGTGAGGTTGCCAGGTCTCTCGTTATCCTGCCTGCAGAAAGACCTGAATTAAATCTGCACTCAGCTGACAGTAACTGGCGACAGGTAGCATCACTGGAGGTGCTTGGAGGCTGGAGGAAATAGTTCAAGCAAGTAACTTCAACGAAAGTCAAACATAGCTGTTGTAGAACCAATGTTTGAGCGCAGGTTAAATATAAAGCATATTCTTGACCTCTGTGCCTGCCGTTTACCCCTGTTTAGTCTTTTTCTAAGCATCTATATGCTCCAGCTCCATGCTCAAGGGAACAATTCGCCACGTCTCATGCGTTCGAGATTTAGAAGTTGTCTGAGCTGGAGAGTTTTTCAGTAATTTCCTCACACAAAGAAGACAGTTAAGGACAACATTTCTCCACGGTGACTCAAAAATTACTCAGCTCTCATCAGCATTGCTCTCCT
>CAAKHG010034694.1:29310-41408 GCA_901007715.1 Dactylopterus volitans
GACTGTATAGACTACTAAAGGACCAATACTTATTTTATGATGAGAAATCCGTAAAGGTTCAAAGGTGACAATCCAGCTGCAACATTTTTTTTGATTATGTGACATTAATGACACACACAACCACACACACACACACACACACAGACTACCTGCATGGGTGTGCAGCGTGAAACCTTAATTTGCTTTGTTTTATGCCTATGTGTCTATTCATTGCTTCATTATGAAACCTGGGACACCCGGTGCTGAGGCTCATCCTCAAACTTCTGAACTGGACAAATTTCCTGAACAGCAGAAAGTAATACTATTGTGAGATATTAAATAACAAAAACAATATTTAAGGAATATGGGATATATTAAGTAATATCATTACAAATAACTTAGTGTTACCTTCAGTGTTTTATAAATAACAACATTAAAAAGGACAATATGGATGATATAGTTAATAGTTTTAAACATGTTTTTCTAAGTGTTGGACCAAATCTCGCAGAAAAAAATCCCTGAATCCCAATCTAAGGATTGGAATGATAATCTTATAGATAGAAACAAAGCTCAGTGTTCCTCACAGCAGTGGAAGACAAAGAAATAATTGATATTGTAAGCAAATGTAAACATAAGACTCACTGTAATAACATTGATATGAAAATTGTGAAAAGGGTCAGAAAAGGGTTTTCAAAACCACTAACTTTAATTTGTAACTTATCATTCCAAACCGGTAATTTTCCAAACAAAATTCAATTCAATTATACTTAATTAATCTGTCAGGGAAATTAGCTTTCCAACACACACCAACAAGACCAAATAGTAAAGTAAAAAGTGCAAAAAGTGCAAGTCATAAGAAAAGAAAAGAATAAGCATAAAGAAATGCAATATAAGAAAAATATCAAAGACAATAGGTATAAAAATATGCACGAGGTAGACAATGTTATTAAAGTGGTCAAGTGGCAGTAAGGAAAAGTGCTAGCGCAAAAGTGCACCCCCCCACCGTTGAACAAAGGAGTCTCTGAGTCTTTTGGTTTTGCACCTGGGGAGTAACAGTCTGTCACTGAAAGTGCTGTCCTATGCGCTGATGAAAGTGTGCAGAGGGTGATTGGCATAGTCCATGATAGACAGAAGTTTTTTCAGTGATTGCCTCTGCAACTGACACCAGGGGGTCCAGGTTCATGCCGACCACAGAGCCAGCTCGCCTGATCAGCTTGTCCAGCCTGTTGGTGTTCCTCTTGGATGAGCTACCTCCCCAGCACACCACGGCATAAAACAGCACGCTGGCCACCACGCTCTGGTAGAACATCCAAAGGAGTTTCCAGCAGATGTTGAAAGATCGCAGCCCCTTCTTGTACAGGTGGTCTGTGTTATACGTCCAGTCCAGTTTACGGTCCAGCCACACCCTGAGGTACTTGTAGTTCTCCACAGTGTCCACTGGACGCAGACATGGCCTGGACTTTCCAAAATCCACGACCAGCTCCTTGGTCTTGGACCAAGGAGCTGCGACCTGCGACCTGTTCAGCTGCAGGTTATTCTCCTCACTCCAGGCAACAATTAAATTAAATAAGACAATGAAAATAGCTATAGTTGTGCCGCTGTTTAAAACTGGGGATAGAACCACTTCACAAATAACATACCTGTCTCTTTACTCCCACAATTCTCAAAAATCCTGGAAAAAGTATTCAACAGCAGATTAGACAAATTCAAATTCATCGATAAACATAAATTACATGGATTCAGATCAAACAGTTCAACATCATTGGCATTAATGGAATCACTTGAGGAAATCACTAACGCAATGGATCATAAACAGTGCGCAATCTGCATGTTCATCAATCGAAAGAAAGCTTTCGACACAATCATGACATATTAATCAATAAATTTAAACAGTATGGGAACTGTTTTGCACTGGGTGAATAGTTATTAATGGGATAGGAGATAATCTGCTCCTGTTTTCACGCAAGCTTGATAAATGAGGGCCATTATGTTTACATTTTGTCGGGTTGTGTATTTTGGGATGGTTTTGAGTTGATTTTATTTTTCGATTTTCATACTTGAGTTGAAGTGTGGAATGAATTTCATGATTGAAGCAAATGGTGCACCAATATATGCCTAATGTCTGACATAAACTACCAACACCAAGTCATTTTTCATATTTTTGTAATTTTGAATAATTTCAGTGCTTGAAAGTATATTTATGTAGCCATATTTATTTTGCAACATTTGAGTCATTTGTTTTTCAATACATGGTACCTATTCCAAACATCTGCCTCTGTGCCTTGATTCATTGGGCATCATTACATGTTCTTCTCAGCCGGATCTGGTCTTCTGTGTTTACTAGCCTACCTCGAGCTATTTGCTGCATTTCACACTTATTACAGCCAAATATGTGCTACAGATTTTATTTCTCTACCTTTATCTATATATAAATGCATTTTAATCGTTTCATACGTCTTTCTCATGTTAAAATGTGTTTATTTGGAACACAGCTATTTAAAGAACAAGCTTTTAAGTTTGTTTTTATTGCACATACTGACTTGTTAATTTTATTAACAATTCCATGAATGATCTTGTATAAATTAACCTACTATGCCATATACAGTACTGTAATCACACAAGAACACATTGGAGGTTTTGCTGTATTTTGTATAAAGGGTAAGGCTATTTCTGTGTAAGATATAATCAAGAGAAATATTAGAAATGCTTTTGAAACATTCCTTACCTTGAACGGAGACAATGAAGGATGAAAAGACATGATGATATGTAATTTGTGTATAATCTGTTAATGTATCATTCTTGCATGGAGTTGGCACTTTTAGTAGTGTAAATTCCCTCTTGCATGCTTGCACTGTTTGCCCTTTTTGCATTTTATCCCATTCTTTGAGCAGCTGTAACAAGTGAATTTCCCCATTGTGTGAATCAATAAAGTTGTCTTATATCTAGAGTTTTTGTCTTCTGTACCTGTGAACTCTTCGTTACACTCAGTACGTTTACATGCACAGCTTAATCGGGCTATGCTCAAAATTTGGTTTTGGCATCTAATCAGATTTCTGTCCTTGTCCCAGTTTACATGCAACTTAGAAAGTCGAATTACTGACAGGAGCATGTCTTCTCACCACTACTAGGTGGCGTGATGTGAAATTCCAGCAGGTTAATGCAGACGTAATGCACATGTTACTTATTGTTCAGATAAGGTGCACGCTAGCCCTCGTGGTTATGGTAATTTTGAGAGGCAGACAAGAACGCGGTATGCTGTTGAATGGCTAAACACAATAGCATGTCTTCGCTTTTTCAGTGTGTGCCGTCACTACTGACCAGGACCTCTCGTTCTTGTTGGATGCAGGTTCGGAGCAAAGACTGGTAGGAGAGAGTCGCGATGAAAGAGTTTTCAGACACAGAATGGAAAGATATTTCAGTTTCTGCCATACTGCTGCTCTGGTGGTTCTCCTGCATTCTTCTTCTATGACCGGCTTTCTTGCATGTTTTTGATTCAGGGTCTTACGTTCGGCATGGAGCATGCACATATGCATTGACTACCTGAACCCCGACTAAGGTGTATACATGCCGTAGAAAATAAAATTCCAATCTTGTTATCTGGGTGTCTTACTTAAATTTTCCTCAGTACCATCTAATTACAGTTGATTTGTTGGAAATTCACCATAGCAGCATATGACCACAAATTAAAATGGCAATTGAACACATTTTCAAAAACTTTGAGAGCTGATTTTTAGAAAGCTAAACTTTTTTCTTCCATGTGTCATCTACAACAGCAGAATATCAATTTGAAGAAAAGTAAGAGAAAAGTAAAATTCTAAGCAGCTGAGGTATCCAAAACAGAAGGTAGTATTACTTTGAACCCATGATGCGATGTCAGTGCTACTAGCGTCCATGCACACCACAGCGTTGCCAACTTGCTGACTTTCTTGCTAAATTTGGAAACTTTCCAACTCTTCTTAGCGCGTTTTTTTTTTCCTCAAATGGAACTAGCAACAAATCTAGCAACTTTTCTCGTGTTATTTGAGGGTTTTCTGATGTTTTGGAGACTCTGACATGAAAGCAAGTATGACTCTGCAGTTACTATCCTCAACGAGCAGTGAGTGCTGCCACAAGCCCCTCCCCCATCCAAGCGCTCACAGGCGGTCAAGTTGACAGTCGCCTCGCGCAGGCTCCCTCAATGATATTGTCATTATGCCTAGAGTTTAAAATGTGAGTGGGTGATTTTTTTTCTCCAGTTTGTTTGTACAGTAGTTTAATTATGATACTGTATTCTCGTATGGCATCAGCCAGACTTTAGTAACATTCCAGATGTTTAATCTTCCACACTACATCACACTACAATTTGTTGATTTGTTTTGGTTTCTCAAAAAAAGAATCACTGGTTTTTCAACTCTGGTCCAGCCAGTGGTGGAGCCATGCATTTCACAACTAGGCCTTCCTTTGGCATCCTGCCTAAATGAATACACCTTTTAATATAATCATTTTTATCAATACTATGCAAAAATGCAGTATAGAGCATCATTGCATCAGAGATTACTCATGGAGCATAATTATTAAATTATTAAACATTATTAAAGGAACAAACCCACATTTAACACATTCTGCTGCAGCCACAGGTGCAACAGACATCAAAAAAAGCAATAGAAATGCATCCTTCTGAACTGGAATCAACAAAGACCACCAACATTTAACTTGTTTAAACAAATTCTGAATGACACTGGAGACTGGCGCAACGTACCTAGACCCTTAAAAATAAGGGGGACTCCCTCCACAGAGTATGGGAACTGCTTTCGGATCTCTGACATTTACTGAACATGGTGTGTTCGGATTCTGTATCTTAAAAAGACTTTAGAACTGTGACCATGTGTGACCATGTCCTATTATTATTAATCCTATTTTATTTTTACTTTATTATTTTTTTTATTTTTATCCTCATGTCCAACTTTGTTTTTGTCTGATTTCACCCTCTCTTTGTTAGCCCTCCGTGTTTTGTGTATTTGTAAAATGTTAAAAAAAAAATAAAAAATGAGGGAAAAAAGCATCAATCTGGTAAAATGATATTTGAAAAAAGACAATAAAATAATTTTACTCACTAAAACCCCCGATTATGTGTACACAAAATTCAGCCTCCTATCTTCCCTTAAGAAGAGTTCAATTAATGTGTTGTACAGATTATCCGTGCGTTTCAGTTCCAACTATAAATCCCTGTCTAATGTTATCAAGGTTTATGCTGAAAGTCAAGCCTGCCCTCTTGTATTTCTGGCATACGTTTTAATTCACTTTAGGGCTGAGAATGTCCGCTCAACAACAGTGTACACAGGGACAACCAGTGTGGCTCAAAACACCATATAGATAAGTTGCAAAAAATAAGTTGCAGTTTGCTACTCTGGCTAGTACGATCTTTGACCATCCAATCAAAGGACGTGACAAAGCAGATGTGAAAATGCAAAATGTATGCCTGCTAGGTGGTCTTGGTGTCACCAACTCAAAATCTGATTGGTTAAAGCAACAGTTTCATTGCTAATTATTTCTTTGACCCTGGCAACATGTGATGGCTGAAATATAACTTGACAACAGCTCTAATATTACCACTAGAAGCAGCACAACTGAGCGACATCTATGAAAGGAAGAGACTATTAGGAATTATTTTATGAATTTTCATGGAAAAAATATTAAAACAAAAATTAGTGATTCTGATAGTGTTTATGCCAGCAGAGAATGCTTTGCTAGCCCAGTTGCTGTTCAGTTCTATCTGCTGACAATGTTACTGTTTAATCACACTGTGCTGTCCTTCCAATAAGCTTAAACTTACTCACAAATATCAGAAATAGAAAACAGTGTTTAGCATCACACACTTGGGCAGTGTTGATATTATAGGCCTGCACGAGGCACCAATTTGTCATAAAAGCTAAATTTGGTTATTAGTGGTTATTGATAATCATAAAAGATGATTATCAATTATCAAAACTTAAGAAAGCTTAATTAATTAAAATTAATTAAAAATGGGGCATCACTGGGAAAACCTGGACCCGGACCAATAACCAAACAAGTGAGATCAGTCTCAAAATATGTTAATCTCAAAATGTCATTATTCAGAGAATATTAGAATTTAAAGAATGAACAAAGTAGGAGGGGAGATTGGCAATGACTCTGTCAACCAGCTAACTGTCACAGTACACAAGCAAAACAGGACAACTACTCTTTAAAATCTAACAGGATTTATTTACAGTTGTAAAATCAATAACAATTAACTTCTCTACTGCACACAAATCTGGCTCTATGTTATAAGTACTCTCTAACAACATGCAAGCAGATACAAACAACAACAACATGTGTGTGTGAGTGAATAGGTGTGAAAGGGGGTGAACAAGATGGTGGCCAAAACCCTTGGGTTTAGCTGGAATAGGGATGTGGAACAAATGGCAGCTGTATAATAAAACTAAATGAAACAAAGGAGGGGCTGAGTTGTACATGCTGAGATTAAGTGTGGAATGTGCGTTAGCGGTTAGCACAAAGAGGTGAAGAAGAGATGCCCCTTTTCCACCAAACTGGTTCCAGTGCTAGTTCGGAGCTGGTGCAAGAGCCAGTGCTCAACTGGCTCTAGTCCCGGAAAACCAGAAAACACAAAGAAGAAGAATCATAAGAAGCTGTCATCGTCTCCGTGTTCAACGTAATTACGTCAAACGCCGATTTCACCTGAGGAGACAGGTAATTATCAAAGTTACTTGGATTCATTTGTTAGCCACAGCCTGTAGCTTTGCCTATCCCTCTGTTTATTTGTTGGGCCATGCATCGTAACTTCGTTCAATGCATCTGTAGATGACAATAACGGTATCTGTAACTTAGCTTCGGCTATGCTTGCATCGATTACATATAAGTTATACCAACGTAATAAGAGACTGATACGATCCGTGTAAATCTTTGCAGGTGGTCTCTCAGCTGATTACAGGGCGGCGGTCCCCTTTTACCTGGACACGTCCACGATCGCGCCACTGCTGGGACACCATTGCTGTCGAGTTCAGCGCGAAAGTTTATGCAAAAGTTCTGTGTCTCCCGGGAGTCGAGTTTCTTTATTTTGTATCTTACAAGTGATTTACCTTTGACATTTACTGAACTGCTGCTCAATTACCCCATTAAAATTGATGGTATTGATGAGGTTTGATGGAGTATTGATGGAGGTTGCCACCACGTCATGAGCAGGTATTTACCATTATCTGCACCGTGTGTTTTAGGGCAGGTTGGTGTGAGGTTTAGAAAACAAATCAGACATACAAATAGAAGACAAACAGGCTTTTTCGTTGACATGTTTTTATTAAAAAGTGCAAATAAAGTCATTTCAGCATGAGCTCCTCCGGCACGTCACCATCCGATCCACCAGTCCTGTGTAAAAGCACAACAAGTTAATATACAGAAACGTTTTAACAGTGCAGTTAAGTATACTGTGTTACTGTAGGTGGCTTTAGTAAATTACAAAAATCGAGAAAAACGCAGGACAAACTTTTCTTCTTTTGCTACCAGATGGTCTACAGGGTTTGGAGGATGTATTTAGAGATTATTTAGCACAGAATCCTGGATGGGTGTGCCGTGCGGTTCCGGTCTCCTCTTTGGTGTGACTGGGTCATGGTCTGAGCAAATCTTACCAGATCTGATCTGATGAGAGGCCGAGGAGGAGCAGGTGGGCTCGGGGGACCCGCGGCAGGAAAGCGGGCTGCAGGATGGCGGATGTATCTGTATAAAATGTCTCTAGTTCCTCTGCTCTTAGTCAATCCACCCACCCACAGCCTTACTGTGTGTCGGTCGGTTCACCAGCCTGCTAGCACGCTTGAATAAACTCACTTCCCCACAGCAACTTCTGAACTGGACAAATTTCCTCAACAATATGGTGCCGTGACCCAGATGGCAAGTGATCTTCTGCGGTGATTCCAGCTTCCAGACCAAAGACACACCAGCAACCAAAATCCAAATTTCCTAGCGGTTAGGGATCCTTTTCAAAACCCAAATTATTGTTGCTGAGTGTTGTAGGAGGACTGGAGGACTGGAGTCCCAAGGAAGGGTGGCGCCATCCTAAATTTGAAGTAAGTTGCTGTGTGGTTGTGAACAATGGTTTGAGAAGATTACTCTGCAGATGTACAATGGTCTGAGAAGATTACTCTGCAGATGTCTTAGAAATGCTTGCGTTTTCATAACTTGGAGGCTTGACTTGGTTTGACTTGGTTGTGAGATTGCCTGCCTCTTCAAGCCTAAGACTCTGACTTGCTCTTCTAAAGGTAAAGCATCTCAGGTAAATATTGTTTGTTGTATGGCCTTTGTAGACATGTTTGGTTAACATGGTCTGGATGTGTTTGGGTAACATGGTATTGAACAGTGTTTGGGTAACACTGGCTAGTCCAGAGAGGGACTAGCACAGGCCTGTGCAGGACTGGTGGTATGAAGAAGTAGGGATGATTCCCTCTCTCAGGGAAATTAATAGGCATGATTTGCTCTCCCAAAGAGGTTAATTTCCCAATACTGAGGAATATGTTTAGTTTTGTAAGGATCTGATTCACTCTCCTTACACAAACTGAAATGCCGTGTGTATTCTGAGTAGAATATTATTGAAAGCATTGGAAAGTGAATGGTGGTCAAAAGTAAGTGTAATTGAAAGTTTTTTTGGAGGGCTCTTGTAGAAGGAAGGTGGAAAGTTGTTGTCGTGGAGGGTCTGAAAAAAGTTTTGGCCAGTCCTGTTATGTACATGTACGAGAAGTATGGGCCCGAGGGTATTTGTTACAACGCCTGTTCAAATAAAAGTTGGTTGTAAGATGATGATCATCTAAGATTTAATCATGGTACCAGTAGTGTTTGTTGTAATGTGTGTAAAACTATGTTTGTCATGTGATGTGTGTTCAAGTACGTTTGTCATAAATGTTTGTTGTAACCTGGAACCGTAGACGATAGTCTTTTAAAAATTCCAGTAAATAAAATAATTGAAGACCAGATTATTTGTTGAAGGAAGAGGTTGAGAGAAACTAAATTTTACTTTGAGATACCAGCACTTCCTCCCCTCTGAAGCTCTGGAGGAATGAAGATTCACACCGTTGACACACAATTCCAAATAGCTTCCCCTAGAGATAAAAATTACAAAGTTAATAGTTCAACACAAGGCAGACAAATAGAAAATTAAGTTTGACAAGATCACAATGAATACTTAAGCTCAACACAACGCAGATTGTCAGAGAAAACGAAATAATGCAGATAAAAGAAATGGTTCTAAATGCATAAAATGTTAATGCTTGCGCAAGTCTCTCACTATACAGGCGGAGCGAACAGAGGATGCAGTGGCAGACGAATGTTCAAAAGAGAAAGGTGTGGACCAGGATATTGTTCACACCCTGAACAAAGAAACGCATTTCCCTCCTCAATCACAGGACAAGGGAATTGCTTCCATTGCGATGAGCCAAAATCATAGCGGAATGAATGGATGAGTGGAATGAATGGATGAGTCAATGATGTCATTTTGTTCTGCTCCAACCTCTGCTGTTCAGTCCATTCACAGACAAGTAAAAGCTGTCCAGTCTACTCCTAGTGATCAACTGTGTCACAACATCGAACCTGGAGATTAGTGAAGTGTGAAGAACACTTCACGAACAATACTGATGTACAGCAACACACGCAGTGGTCCGTAATGCATGACACACGTTATAAACACTGTGAACACGTTATTTCTCTGACATCTGCCCAGAGCTTACAAGCCTGGTCTGGGATCCGGACCAGAAGGCTTGATGGTTACTTTTATTGGCTGCAGACTCACTGCTACGATTGTCTGAGCCAGAAGCAGAAACATCTGTTGGATATTTGGGCAGATGCCAACATAAAAAGATGCATTTAATACATTCAGCATCAGGAAAGGGGAAAGGAGTTGGACCAGTCCGCACATCAATAATGCATTAAGGTAAAAGAAAAAAAACTCGGACAAAGCTACATGAAGGTGCACATGTGGGTGTGTTCACAAATGCTGTGTATATAATCAAGATAGACAGATAGATAGATAGATAGATAGATAGATAGATAGATAGATAGATAGATAGATAGATAGATAGATAGATAGATGATGCTGGTTTGTATGGTCTTTAACAGCATATATACACAGCATATAGCACAGCACACACACATAAACACATATCAATATGTGTTTACCAAATAAACTAGATTTACAAAGACCAGCAAATTGGTATTTATTTTGTCATTTTTGAGTGTGAGAACATGGATAAGCTTACTTTCCTTCACCCTCTCAGCATCTGATTTATCATGTACAGTTTTGATACGATGAAGCACAGAAGTCCTATGTTAGAATTTTATTCAGCTAGACATAGACAATCATAAATATTGAATTTCATAGGATAAAAAAAAGAATAAAATGTTATAACTTAAAAGCATTAAAAGTCAGTCAGTCTGCAGGAATGTCCACAAGGTTGTTGGGAAGATGATAACCATTATTCACCGATTCATCCATTTCCCCCCAGCCGCAGCAGCTGGAGGTAGTGGGGTCTGGCAATTCCTGCTTGTCTGGCCATGAGGCTTCTAATAATCATTATACCAAATTTTCTTTTTTCTAAATTAGGGGACAACATTTCCTTTTATTTTGCAATTCTAATGGAGAAAAACTCTCTACAAAACTATCAAATTTCATAAACAGATGATAGTGATCAGTGATTTACAAACATAATTTCCCCCCATAGTAGATAATACTTATGGAACCATAAAGACATTATATATAGAAACAAACTTTTAGTTGGTCAGCTGTTTGATTCAAATGCATCATTTTTGACATATCAATAATTTAATTCAATTCAAAATACAGTATTTCTGTTCCTATTAGAGATTTAATATTGTTACAAATGTTACCCCTGATGGAGTTGTTATGGTACTCAAAAGTACAGCAGGACAGAATCCAACCATATTATCTCTTGATCCAACCAAACCCAAGATTTGAGTAAGATTTGTTTCTTCTCAAGACACAATAACAATCATCATATTCATGCATTATTTCAGGGAGAAGTTCTATCAATTCCATAAACTTCAATTCCTATTGGAACAATCTGGTTAATAATCTTGACTAGAAAAACATTTGGAACTTGCCTGCAAAATACATGATTACAAATAAAATGAAGGAAGTGTAAATTATTTCACTGATTCTACCTATGTAAAGTTTTTTTTTTTGCAGTGATTTAAAAAAGAGATAGATATTGTGTTTTTTGTGAAGGATCCTCTGAAGATGTTTTTCATTTATTTTGGTATTGCCCAATCTCTACCAAATTATGGAAAGATATATGTAACTTGATTTCTGTTCGTATTGTACCACATTTTTGTGTTTGGCTTCAATAAGAATCTATCCGTTAAAAATTGGAACAATTATATATATATATATATATATATATATATATATATATATATATATATATATATATATATATATATATATATATATATATATATATGTGTAGTTAATTTCAACATACTATAGTTAGTTTCAGTTAGTTAATTTCAACATACTATCTGCGAAATGGCATTCATAAATGTCGTTACTCTAATCAAAAACCACTCTCTTGCGCTTTTGAAAATGAGGTAAAGCAATTTACTAGGACCATTAATTATTCTACCCATGTAAAATCCAAACTTTAGATTTATTTGCTCGTTTTAACAGATCTATGTAAAGTTATATTTTTAAATGTTGTCGCTGAATATATTTACCCTCTGGCAATTATCTTAAACTATTTCAATAAAAAATAAATAAATAGTTGAACTGGCACGCATTCTCTCTTTTACACTTACCCTTTGCAGCTGCGGGGCCTACAGCAGGTACATCGTCACTTTCATTTTTCGCCTGCGGTGTCTAAGTTGGAGGGTAACGTTAGGCCTATCTCTATCGTACCTGCGTTTTTTTTTTTTTTTTGTCGCGTTACAAAACGATCAATTTTTCATTTTTTCGATCCAAGCGCCTTAAACATAAACACTAGCTGCTAGCATAATAAGAATGGGCTCTCGGTCAATCACGGGGAAGGGTCACATACGGCCTCGTGATTGGCACAGCAGCGATAGGGGCGGGTCCTCCTCGTTGGAGGGACAGGTGTTGTGAATGAACT
>CAAKHG010034696.1:18376-29255 GCA_901007715.1 Dactylopterus volitans
GGGCTGTTGCATTACATTCTAAGGTAAACATGCAGTGGTCATAATGTGATGGCTGATTGGTGTATATACATTATGCCATATATACTGTATGCTGCCTAGCTAAATGTACACCTGTATTATGACATGTGATGACTTTAAAGCTACATCACTGCAGTTTTAGGCCCTCCCTCACACATTAGCCACACCACAGTTATTGAACTTCTAACAACAGAAAATGGCTAACTAGCACCAGCAACCACCGATCAACCACAGCAATCACAAGAACAAAAATTGATTTGTTGCAAAAAAAAAAAAAAAAAGTTACTTAAAACCCAGTTAGTGAGGATGAAATAACTGTTCTTTGCTCATCGCTTCGTTCTTCTTCTGCGTCCTCTCTAGGTCCTCCACGTAATCACTGCTTTCTCCATCATTGTGATCGCCATGGTGACTGTTTAGCGGATTTAGCTCGATCAGCGGGTGTTGAAAATGGCTGTGTGTGCTTGCTGCGTGAAGGCCGTCATTAACTGGAGGACAAGCGTAAGAAGATACTCTCTACTAGCCTCTTATTAAAGAGGGCAGCTCAAATTAGTGACTACTAGTACAGTTTGACAGAAGATGCAGATGGGCCCCGTGGAGCCCGGACCTCCACCCAAACCAGTACTTTTCTCCCTCTCCTAGATGTTCGGTGACGCCCGGCTCGGCAGTTATCTCGTAAGCCAGCAGACACGGAGGACAGCGATCCAATGACAACGCGTGAGCGAGCTGCTGAGCCAATCATGACAGTGTTTGGGTTTCTCCATTCATGGCTACCGCAAATGCATATATGGCGCCCCCTACGGAGGAGAATGCGCTCCTTATGCAGACATACAGGACTCGTTCTGTGCTCACTCTATGTTCCCTTAGTTGGAGGTGATAAGACTCTATTGAAAACATATCTTTGAATACTATATTCCATTTCTGCCTCAAGAGCCTCCCATATGCCATATGCCAGCGTAAATGGAGTTTTGAAAGAATGCAAAACTAGAGTTACACGTCGGGTTTCCGGTTTATCAGTTAATTTGTTGCACCTGTCCAAACCTCCGATATAGTTTATAGTGAGGAGAATATCCGGGCAAACATGATCCATCAGTTTCCGTTTCATGATACAAATCCGCCAAAAGCAAATAAAGAAACATACTGTCGGTCCAATACAAGTGTTTCCTGATCCGACACTGCGGCTGCTGCTGTTCTGCTTCGGATAAATTCAGGGACCGCAAACAACTTGGAAATCACATTCGTATTATATCCCGCTTCCTGGGCTGCCATTGATTAAATGAGTCTGGGATTTTAAGTTCCAGGTCTGTCGTACTGACTTTAACACGGTCGGCGCCCACGGAAAATTGGAGGCGTTGATTTGCTGAGCTCAAGTGTGACAGCGGAGACAGAGAAGTGTTCCACTCAGCTGCGTCTTTAACTGGAAGCCTCCCCTCTCGCTGGCCGTCCGGCCGTGACAGATTTCGCTCCCCTGCCCTCCTTTTTTTTTTTTTCTGCGACCGTTCCCGTCCAACCAACATGTGACTCCCCTCCAGCGCCCCTCGCGCCATCGCCGGTTCATTTCATCAGCCAGTCGCTCCTTGTTTTCTTCCGGTCTCGTCGTTTCCAGCATCTGCTATCGTGAACCTGGCGTGCTGAACTGAAAATATATCTAATTATTGATTCCTTTAGAGATGATTGTTTTTTGGGGGGGGCTTTTTGGGCTACAGTTCTACCATTTTAGGCAAATCAAGAGGTTTAGCAATTGGAGTCGAGTGAAGTCCAACAAAACAAATTAAAGTGCAGATTTTACTGACCTCACACCCCAAAAGTCTGTCTGAAACTGTGTGCAATCACACTATTAAGTGAAGATCCAATTACGTTTAAACGCACTAATCAAACTGAATTCAAAAGACAAAACAAAACACGATGGCGGCGGTTTCAAACACACACTTTTGTGCCCTTGCGCGCTGTGTGTGTTTCAATGGGCGACACGCGGCTTCTCGTAACGGTTAAAGACGCACACAGCCGGCAGCGCTAGATTTGCGCGAGCGCACGCGGCTGTGAGTGTGTGCGGCACAAACGGCGCGTCAGTGTTTGTGTGCGTGCGCACGTGTGTGTGTGTGTGTGTGTGTGTGTGTGTGTGTGTGTGTGCGCATGTCTGCTTAAAGGGGGTGACTTAACGAAAGCCTCAAAGCTCCACTGATTCGTCCAGCAAAGACAGAGTAAGAGACTTAGAGCTGTCAGAGTGGCTGCTGATGGGAGGGGGAGGGGGCTGGGGGGGAACAGCTGGGAGCACATGTGGCACAGATTATAAAATTAGTAGAGTATTATGTTAAAATTTGTTTGTTCCCTTTCCCGCCGCTGTGCCCCTGTCACTTCAACATGTATACTGGCACAGATGACAAATGGCTGCAGATGCACGTTTGACCACCGTTACATTCAGATAAGCGATGACTCTGGATTTGTCTCATAAGTGATAATTCCTAATCTTATCTTCCGCATTTTAAGCACAGGAGGGCAGTGCTTGTATTATTATTATTTTTTTTTTTTTCCAAACACGATTTGCACCTACTTTGATATGGATGAATGATTTCCATGTGTCGCGAGCCCCTTATTAATTTGGATGGGACCCTTCCACCTACAGACTCGGGGAGGGCAGAAAAATCAGGGTTATCTCTGAAAATAATAATGAATCAGGTTTTTTTTGCTGGGCAGCAATGTGACATAATCAGGTATTATCAGGTGCTTTCAAGCAGAAACTCTGGGAGGACTGCTGCGTTCCCTGCTGCTGCTGCGTTCCCTGCTGCTGCTGCTGCTGCTGCTGCTGCTGCTGCTTCTTCACGAAGGGCGGCTTCAAGTTTTGACGAGTCGCGTAAAAGGAAAACGTATAGATGGAAAGGGACAGCCCTGCCCTCCGTGTGTTTTCATGTCACCTCTGCGGCGGGCACAAACAGTGTATCACTGTCACACCGAGAATCCACCGGCCCACGACACATGCCGGTCCATGACCTCCAGCTCGGAGGCCGTGTTTTCACCCCTGCTGGAACTCGGGGGCAAATCCTTTTAACACAGCAAAAATAATGCACTCGACAGAACACTGTTGTTGTTTTTTTTTGTTTCTTTTGTTTTGTAGTTTTTTTTTTAAAGCGGTTTCACCAACTCTCATAATAACCCCTTAATTTTCTGTCTGCCTGCCTGAGATGCAGCCGGTCAGCCGGTCGTCTTTTTATTGAAAAGCAAAGGAACACAGAAGGAATCTATGTGTGCACAGACGCCACATTGTCTTTCTCTCATCTCCACAATAATAGACATCAATGGAAGGCTCTGTGCGCTCGGCTGGGGTTTTAAATAACATCTGGGAGTGAGGCCGTCTCCGTTGTCAGACGCGGCTTTTTGCAGTCCAGGTTCGACGTCCATCACCCACCGATTCTATTAATATTTCAACCGATTCAGTCGCATGGTAAAAGACGTTGCCCTCCGCTCTCAGCTGGAAGATTTGCGATTTTAAAACTAAAATATCAAGATGCATGGTGAGGCTCAGAAAGACAGGGTTTTTTTTTTTTTTTCATTGAAGGTCAGGTCCACTAATCACAGGGTTACTCCTGGCAGAGCACTGAACCACAAATTAGTCCTATTAGTCTGGGCCTCTCCTTGCATGGGGACTCCTCGCCGCCGGTGAGTGTGTGTGTACGTGTATAGAGAGCAATATAAATACTGCTATTTACAAGTTTTCATGTAATGCTCTCAGATCTGCTGTGATGCTGCTGACATCAACCCTGCAGTGCAAAACCAAGCGGCAAGCGGCATCTATCAGCATACACGTGCTGCAGTGACGCTACCTGAAGCATGTGGAGCTGTGTGAATGAAGGTCATATAGAGGGTCAAAAAAATAATGAAATGGAAATTGAATGTCGCAGATCTTTTTTTTTCTTTGAAATAACACACAAAACAAGCTAATGTTGTTTGGTGCCTTAAGCTTTTCCTCATGTCTTGGGAATCAGAGAGTAAAAAAAAAAAAAAAAAGAATTCTAGATAATACAGTTGAAAAAATATTTTCAATATTCCTCAAATATTCCACCATAGAATATAATCCAGCGCCCCTGCAATAAATTCTGCCTTGTGGAGGGGTTTTCTGTTGACATAATTCAATTATTGTGATTGAGAATGTAATTGAGGTTATATTGAGAAGTGTCCCTAATATTCTGGTCATCCCACTCATATGCATTAGGGTGACAAAATATATGGCACCATTCTCAATGTAACAGCTCAACAGTTTAACAAATTACACTCCCAATAACAATTATTTGAATAAGTCAACGCCTCTCTCAAACCCATTCAATTAAAATTCAGCATAAAACCTAATTTATTGTACGGCTGTTGCATTATATCCTACGGTGCCTGACCAGTGTTTGTATTTATATAAGTTGTTTGTGAAATAGACACATTATTTATGGATTTAAAGGCGGACGGGATGACAGCAATACCTCTGACTGGTTGAGATGGGAACTCTGGGAAAACCAATATGGCTCATTAGCATCTGTGCTAATGATTTCCGTCATTCAAATAAAGGATACATAGTATCAGAAGACATTCGATATCAGATCTATGATTATGGATTTGTAGTACAAAGGGTCCAGGCTGAGTAAGAAAAGCTGGAGCCACAGATGTTAATTTCCCGGGAAAATAACAAGCAAGCAGCTACAATATTATGTTATTATATCATTAGTAAGTGCAATGTAAATCGTTGTCGCACGCGACAGGCTCGGCATCAGGGGTTGATGCATTCCTCTCATCTCATGAATCTGCCTTCCGAGTATTGATTTAAATTTGATATCGGAGGAAGAGGCCAACTGCAACCCGCTGCCTGACACCGGTTTTTCCACTTGTAATCCAAGAAAAATCCCCGAGAGGAGGCGCTTCCACTTTTTCCATTGATCCCCACCTCAGCATCCCGCTCCTGCAGTTGATGCGTGGATTAAGCGGCGATTTGGGTGGGATTTCCCTGATCTTGTTCTCTCTGGGCTCGAGAACCTCTTGCTCCTCCTTGACTTGCGGCTTATTCAGGTTATTTGTAGACCCCCAAAACTAAAGAACTGCTAACAACTGCACATTCATTTTCATCTGCCTCCTCTACCGTACCGACTTTCTCCCCGCGCGTCCCCGTTAATTTCGGTCTCCTCGTTTTCTCTGCGTTTCCCTAATTTTCCTCTTAGTTGCTTTTCTCCGCTTCACATCAGGTGGTTCTTTGCCTCTGTGAATTGCCCTCAAACTGTTTATTGCGCGCCGGGGCGATGATTATCCCGCTAATACCGCCATCGTTTGCCGACAACATAAAACAGACAGTCGCGAGTCTGTGGGGCGAAGTTCTGCACACAAATAGCTGAGAAGCTGTCATGACAATGGCTGATTCCAGTCCCATCACATCCCAGGCGGTTAGTCACAGATCTAAATTCCGGTGGAGTGAGGTAAGGTAGAGCTGCGGCTCCATTGCCGTAACTCGTCACAAAATAATCAAGCGAAGCTTGAATTTAAGTCTAAACGGCCTCAAAGTTTGTTAGCTATGATGGGTACTTTAATGGTTATTGCCTTCTTCTATTCTCCGTTTCCTCTTCTCTCTGCTGCGTTTCATTCTTTAAAGCTTTTGTATTCTTCAAATAGATCGCAAGAAATGTTAAAATCAGCCATCGGTGGTTTTCCTGATGGCGTTAGCCTCATTTTTCAAGTTGGCTGCGTGTGGCTAACTCGGCTCTCAGGATTACGGAGCTTCGACGTCCGTGCTGATTAGCTGCAGGTTGGTTGCGGATGAATTAAAGCTCGGTGATTAAACTCGAGTTGAACTGCGTGCGCATGAAGTAATTTGAATGCACGAGTTGCCCGCGAATCAGAACACAGAGCTTCCCCTTGACTTTCATGTTCTTTGTAGGTCAACAGGCTCAGCAGCTGCTAGCAGAGCATTAGTTTGGTTAGCTGGCAACAGAGCATGTTGTTAGCTTAGTAAAGTGCTACCATGCACATTAACACTGTCGTCGCTCATCATCAATTAACCAATAGAATTAGTTGCCTCCTTGTATCATCCAGCTTTCCTCTTTTTTTTCATTTAGTGGATCAACATATATGCAAAAGACTAAAAACACATCGTCCCAAACGAATGTTGTCACTCTTTTTTTCAACATGACGTCCACGTTTTTGGTTTTTGGAAGCAAGCTGACTCACGGCCAGCTACCAATATGGAGAGGCGACAAACGGGGGAAAGGGAACTTTGACGGCGTAACGGGTGAACAGCACAGTCAATCCCAGGACATTCATAAATTTCATCGGAATGGGGCAAAGTCCGCCGCTCGTGTGCAGTGTGACAAGCAACCCAGCTGCTAGTCAGAGATCAGCAAACCAGCCATGAGGGGTGATTGACAGTCCCCTTGTCTGCGAGCTTCAACCGTCCCTGGAAGCACATGGGTGGCCCTTTGGTGGCGTCCCCCAGCGATGCGCCCAGCGATGCGCCCAGCGATGCGCCCAGCGATGCGCCCAGCGATGCGCCCAGCGATGCGCCCAGCGATGCGCCCAGCTCAGCGTCGCGTCTGTCAACGCCTGTCAGGCCTCGTAACACCAGCGGTTGCGTGTCAGGGGCACAAGCTGGAGTCACAATTAGCCCGCGATGCGTTTGTACTTGGCGTGGCAGCAGGCGTCCAAACTTTGGGGTCTATTTCATTCGAACTTGGCAAATAACGTTTTTTTCTGCTCAGTTTTCTAAACGCAGAAACTGTAATGTTTGTGCACCGATCAGCCGTAACATTATGACCACCGTTTTCTTACTGTTTTCTTACTAATGCGACAACTAAATCTGCTTTCAGTAGTTGAAATATTTTGTTATAAACAGGTGTCAAATGTGATGCTTTGAACTAATGCGAATGAGTGGTATGACCAAAATATTAGGGACACCTCTCAGTGTAACCCAGTACAGTTCAGCAGCATCACAAACTACAGTCCCAGTAACAATCATTCAAATATGTCAACACCAATATTCAACACAAAACTCCTCCTGAGGGGAGGATCTGTTGCAGAGCTTTTGCATCATATTCAGTGCATCACATCCACTGGTCTCTTGTGATGGCTGATGAGTGTACGCATAAATCTATATGATGGTAAGACTTCTTTTGAGGAATATTGCAAAAATTTTGCAGACTGTGTAACCCAGAATAATGTTTTTTTTGTTTTTTTACTTTCTGATTCCCAAGACATGGGGGGGAAAAGCTTTAGGCATCAAAAAGCTGTAACACATAGTTGTTTTGTGTGTTGTTTCAAAAACAAAACAAAAAAATCTGGAAAACTTTGATTTCCGTTTTATTAATTTTGTCCCTCTACATCTGCATTCGTAGCTTCAAGCGTTTCAAGTAACGTCACTGCAGCAGACAGATGTGTGTCGCTTGATTTTGCATGAGCGGGCTGACGTCAGCAGTATTAGTGCAGATCTGAGAGGGTTAAATCAGTGTATCGCAGGGCTGTTGTATTATACTTCACCGTAAACACGCAGCGGTTTTAATGTTATGGCCGACTGGCGTGCATGTATAAAGGAGTGATTATGTGCGGTTGCCCTTTAAAAGACACAGCAACATTAGCATGGCGGCGGGTTAACCACCGCAACTCGTGTTCGCATTTGGCATTTTTAGACGGGAAAAAACTTTCACCACTTATTAAATTACCATCTCCACAGTGGATAAACTGCTTTTTAAAACCTGCGGGGCTAAAATCCCATTAGGGCCTCTTTCCCCCTACCACAGTAAGTAAGCCTCTTCCATCCGCGCTAACCTTCACCGACCTCAAGAACAGCACAGTCACCGGCGGGCTCGGGCAGGGAAACTCATCTCGCGGTCGCTTTCTGAATCATCTCTGATATCTCGCTCCTCGGACTCAGACTCCTCAGACTCTTCTTACCTCCGTCCTCCTCAGCTCCTCATGTCCAACTTTTTCCGTTTTCTTCCCCTAAAATCTTTGTAACGTTGGTGCCGCAGATATAAAAAATAAATATGATTACATGTGGAGCCAGCTCATTAACGATACAATGCACTGGTTCATCTAGCTTGCTCCTCGCTCCTCTAGCAAACGGTTCAACGCGACACCAGCGCAGCCTGCCGATGGCTGTTGCTCTGGCACTGGGTCCACGCTGAACGCACGCACAAGCGGCGGCGACCGATGCGCGGAAATCTGAGCACACGCAGGCATGGATTTTTGAAAAATAAAGGTGTATTGATCACCGTTGGGTGGGTAAGGGGGGTCGAGGGGGTGCAGCTGCAAATGATCACATGGAAACGCATGAAAGCGAGGAATCGGGAGCATTAGAGCGAAGATGTGCACACGTGCCCACGTATTCTCACGAGCGCCCGGCGGTGTTTTAAGGAGCGAGTGGGCAGCTCAGCCGGCTATTTTCCGTGCGACAAAGGCGCGCTGAAGTATCCGCCCGTGTTTCATGGCGTTTTCACGAACGCTGAGGAGAGGCAGGGGGAAGGAAGGAGGGAAGCAAAGGAGTAAGACATTTTTCCTGCTCCGCGGAGCGCTTGGGACTTTAATTTTTGATCTGCCTTACATCATTTGAGTTCACTTATTTGCACGCCCTGGAGTAGAAAATAATCAATTAAGGCCCTTACAGAAAAAAAAAAAAACCCTGCATGGGCTCAACTATCTGTGGCACAGTTTCATACATCCAATCTTTTATGTAGCAGCAGAGGGACGACTTCCTCTCCTCTTATAAAACTGCTTGTCTCCATCTCAAACTGAATAAACCTTGGCAGTTGTGCGTTAATACCAATTTGGAGACAATTCTGTAAAAATGTGCCTTTGTGGGAAAACAATAAAAGCCTCTCAGGTAATCTCAGCCTCGAGTATCTTTTTTATCACTGGAAAAACAAAAACAAAAAAATTGGTAAAACTCACAACTGCACAAACGATGTAAAAAAGCAAGAATTAATACACTACAAAGCAATATACAACAAATGTCTCCAGAAAGAGAGAGTGGTTATTATCTCGGAGGGGAGAAAAATTTGATAAGACCTCGTGTAGGTACAATGGCAACTATGTGCATATCAATTTGTGGAATCATTTGGGGCCGGAACGAAAACAGAGTACAAACATACATCAACACCAGTGAAAATGTATATAGAGGAGGGGGTGTGTATGAAATTGGGATAGTTGTTTCTTTTTGTGTATACTATTATTATTGTACATAAAATTGTTAGTGCTCATATTTGTATGCTAAAGAGTTGTATAAATTATAAATTGTAAATGGAAGGAGACGTTTATGAATTACTCATAGGAGGAAGGATGTACAGTATAAAAAAGTAGTATGAATATATACGTTTATACTTCTTCCTGCTCCATTTTGGAACATGTGATTCATTTATGTTACTGTTTCTTGAGTTACCATTGAGTTTATGGTGCACTGTACTTTTTTTTAATAATATTACATGTCTTACGGTTTTTGATTGTTTTGTCTTATTTATTGGTTTTTGTTATTTTACATGTTCGAAATAAAGGATTTCACCACCATCAAAGAATGAACGACAAAGTAGCAAATGCGGTGACGCCGGCGCCACTTTGGCGTCATATTCATGGCGCACGTTCAAGCTTGAAATTAATTGGTGTCTCTTGACAGCGCTGAAGACGCTTTTTGTGAAAACTGTCGTCAAGTGGGAAAGAGTAAGCCAGAGAAAGAAAGAAAAAAAAACATTTATATGAAACGCTGTCTGACCACTCTGGAGGTTAAAAGTGCTATCAACAGTGTCCATGGCGATGCAGAGTGGTGAGATGCAATAATTCTTTAACTAACAGGGTGATACTTCTTAGATACCTTCGCCGCTGGACGGCATCCATGGGGCTATGCTCATAAAACGGGCCAGGAGCGGTTGCGCAAGGAGGTCGACGCTCCGATCTCCGCACAGGTGGTCAGCCGCCGCATGAAAGTGGGAGTCGGTGTCTGGTAGCCGGCGCTTGACATTTTCATAAAGTTACTGGAAGTGCACCTCGCCGCCCACAGCTCCCACATCAGAGAGGTGTGGGAGTGGAAAGACTGGAGGTGGGCGCCGGCTGATGTATGGCGGGTACCAATGTTTAATAACACCAACACCTCGGCAGGCTTGACGGCGCGACGGCGCTCGCTAACAGCGCTGATCACAGCGGAGGCGAACGCGCGGTGACACTCTGACAATGTGATGATGCCAGATGAAAAAACTTAACCGCCATAACAACCGTACTGATCTGTTTAGTGTCTAGGCAAAAAATGCACGCAATATGATGCCGTGTACGTTTAAAAAGCAACGCGCGTCGCTACTTTGAGCCAATCAACTCGCCCTAATTCCAGCAAAAGCTGTCACATCACTGATGAATGGGAGCACCTGTCAGATGTTTCACCATTTAGTTAGTGGAACATCAGAGAGGACGACCAACAACGAGGAGGCTCGAAAGAAAGAAGGGTGCAGCTATGACAGATCTAACGATGAGCCATAACATTAAAACCACCACATGTTTATCATAGAATATAATGCAACAGCGCTGCAATAAATGTGGAACTGCACTGGGTCCGACTGAGAGGTGTCCCTAATATCGTGGTCATCCATTGCATTGGAGTGACATAATATTGAAGGGAGAATTCATTGCAGGGCTGTTGCATTTTCTTCTATGGTGAACATGCAGCGGTCATAATGTTATGGCTGATCGGCGTACATTCGTAACCTTTCATTACAGCGTGCGGACACTTGATAAAGACCAAGCTTTGTTATGTAATCGGGGTGTGGCATCACTTCAGGACAGCTGTGCCATTCACTGTAATACTCCACTGGAATACTGAGCGCGCACACATACACACACATGCACACACAGATACACACACGGTCTGTCT
>CAAKHG010034698.1:0-10272 GCA_901007715.1 Dactylopterus volitans
ACCATAAATTAACGGCACAATTTGCAGCTGAATTCAACAAACATGGGAGTGTGAAAATGGGCAGATTATTTCTCTTCTTAAATCTTTGCAGATCTCTTTAAGTAACAAACAGCATTTCTCTGAGCTTGTCTTGCATTTGAGTCTTCACTCATTTCTGTTTTCAGTTGAGATAGATAAAAGTTCCATCTTCGAGGTGTAGAAGATGCCTGTGCTTCCTTCTTCCTTCTTGCCATACAGAGGCTTTTTTTGTTTACTCTTACATCTGCTTACATTCCTTTATTACTGTAATTACTTGTGTTTAGATTTATGTGAAACTGCACCTGGATACACCTGGAATCATAAGGACTTCAATTTACATTTTAGAAATACCTTATCATTTTGACTTTTGAGGAGGACACCCGAGCTGTAAAGTAACTCTGAAAGATGCCTCCCCTGTCTTTTTCCTCCCTCGAATCCACCAGCTGTGCCAAGCTCAGCAAGATAATCACACACAAAAAAAAAAAATCTCTGAGGATGAAAATTTTATTGACACCAATCGTCCCAGAATCGGCTAAAGAGCAGACCCGGGGACATGTAGAGATATGCAGAGGTCATTTCGATATAATGAGCCCCATGCCAATGGCTACCCTGATACTATTCCCTGGCTTGGTGTGGACCCAATAGAAACTGACACCACAACAGATATGGAAATGCACCAGTGGTTAGAAAAAAGATCAAAGACCTGATCTACTCCTGCTGGATCAAATCCAAAGCACAACAGATGTTGTCCAGGGCCAAAGAAGAGTCGCAAACAACAAATGAAGATCTACTGACCTCTTTAAGGAGACAGTTTGCAGAGCAAGTACCTTGTTTTGGTGAGCTAGCTGTCAATGAGCCCAATGGTGATGCCACATCTAGCGGCACAGCTAGCTCAGATGCTAAAAACCTGGGCCCGTGACACAGCTAACTCCCGAGGAACATTTCACAGAAGAATCTTGGATTCCTAAGACCAAAAGCCATGAAAGCGATGGTGAAATCGTCAAAAAGGATGACATCATCGCTGAACATGTACCAGACAATCAATTAAGAAGCCAACAAAGCCAGATAAAACATCGAACCAGAGACACTGCTGGCATGTGAACACAAGGACGACATGCCAAAAGTACAGTCATAAAAACCCTCTTTCTACCCAATTCCACATGGTCCAAATGCTACCATGTCTCCTTTGACCATCCAGGCCTGGACACACAACAACTTCGCTCCTTCCTCGCTTTTTGGAGATATCTCAAATAACTCAAGGATGCAGAGAGGGGGGAGTAGTGAGAGTTTATCTCGAACCAAATGTTCGTGCTTATCTCAACAAAACAAGGCTAATGACGCAGCAGTTTGCATTTTAGGGCGGGATGACACCTTGGACCAACTGGGTCCCTGCCCCGTTCCCCCTTTCAGCTCATGTCCCCATCTGCTGAGTGGATACTGTTGATACATCCCACAGCAGACAGCCGGGAGCAACAACGTCAACCATTCATGTTATGTGGATAAACAAAGTGTCCTTTAAACACAAAGCTACCTTAACTCCAGCTATGCCACAACGCTTGAGGAGCTCTCATGGGGTTGGGTTATCCATGTTGAGGGAAGGGCAAGCACTGCCCCTCACTCCTCCACCCACAATATTTTCCTGCTAGTACAGGGAATCGAACCAGTGAGTGGAAGTCTACCAACAGTCATCATATGCAAGGTTTCATTTTTTTTCCAGTATGTTGCACTTAAGTTGAAATCTTCCTGTCAAGCAATATTAGTAACTGAGTGCAAGATAAAGTAGAGATTAAAAAAAAAAGTAAAACACAAACTCCCTCCAGTGATTATTAATAAAAATATAAATATATGTACATTGTATGTCTGTCAACAGTAATCAAACCCCTCAGCATCAGTCCCTCCTGAACTGCTGTCCACCAAGTCATGTAATGACTTTGCACCTTTTTCCACAGTTAAGATCCTGAAACTAGGACAGTGCTGTGTACTATTGAACACATTTTCACCTCCATGATTATGCAACCCGGAGAGAAACAGCTCAGACCTACTGCTGCCTTGATGACAATGGACCTGCAAACCTTTTAAAGATGAGTTTTCACTGCATAGCACTAAAGCCAACAGTTTGTTTGTGTTTCAGATTTTCTTTTTTTCCAAGTGCCCTGAAGACCGCAGTTATTGAACCTCTTCAAAAAGTTTAATTTGGACACCACCGTATTGAACAGGCCTACATCAAATGAATGTTCTTTTGGGCAAAATTATTGTCAAGGTTGTTTTCAAGCAACTTAATCCATTCCAGTCTGGATGGCATTTAGTGTAGGACATTTATCTGAGCAGCAAAACCTCAAAAATTTCAGTTCTGGTATTGCTATATTATTGTTGATCTCAGTGCTTCATTGACACAGTCAACTGTCTGACAATCTTCAACTGACTGGAAAAGTGGGTGGGCATTCCTAAAAGTGTGCTTAAGTGGTCCAAATCATATTTGTAATTCATGGACTGCTATGTTTCCATTGGCATTTATGAATTTGAGCAAAGGAAAATTTGATGTGGAGTTGCTCAAGGGTTCATTCTTGGACCTCTTATATCTAATATTTACATGCTCCCTCTTGCACAGATTATGGAATATTACAACATCTCTTACCACACTGTTGTGCTCAGAGCTCTATGCCTCGCACGGCGCACCATTTGTTGAGCTCACACTGTCGGGCAGTGTTGATACCATGGGCCTTGCACACAGGCCTCATAAATACTGTGCTTTAAAGTTATTATTGGTTATCAAAATTACTAAAATATTAACATTATGATATTAATATTTACTATAAAAGAATAATAGGATTTAATTTTACATTAAATGTGTGTGTGTCTGCATTAAGTGGGAGGTGTGGTCTGGGACCGTAGCAAGATGGCCTGAGGCTGACCAGCGTGATGTGGGGGAAGGTGAATAAGGATGTGACCCCTCTGACTGCTGAGCCACCAGATACTCAAATGACCAGTCAAATGGTGAATGACAGACTAAACAACAATCTCAAATAATACTGAATTGGATCAATACATACAGTTGATAACTTCTGTGTCTATTCAATTGCAGATGAGATAAGCTGACTTGACCCAGTAAGTTACCAGGTCACATGAATGAGAAAGATGCCGCTGATGTGCTGGTATGCAGGTCTTGCTGCTGCAAAGTTCAGTTGATGTAACGTCCCATTGGTCGTCCTTGTCCAGTCAACTGTGGAGGTCCTGGCTGTGGTTGGAGTCTTCTTTCCTCGGTTCTCTTGGTGGAGTTAGTCTAGTCTAACTCTGTGGCTCCCTGGCTTGTTAAAACTCAACTGGCAGACTTGTGTCGTGCCAGTGGTGCTCGTCTTGTCCTTTGGTAGGCGCTTGCGTCGCTACCAAGGCGTGGTCCAGTGGAGGCCTCTGCCTTGTGCAGCCCTCATGGAGGGTTGAAGCAGCAGTAGCAGCTGAGGAGCTGCTGGAGAGCTGGAGAGCTGAAAAAAGCGAAGAGAAGAAGAGCAAGACAGCAAGAAGAGAGAAGGATGTTTCTCCTTTATATATGACCTCACGACCTGGGTCCTGGCCACATAGTAGCCAGGAAAACCCCATACTTGGGGTTTTCACACCCAAGTATGAAAGTTTGAGGAATGCTGGGAAATTGAGTTTAATGGCTCTCCTTTGTCTGGAGAGCAAAGGAAGCCATGCAGTCTTGTCCTCAATTTTGTATGGACGAGGGCACAACACACACATATCCCAAAGTCACAAAACTGCAGATAACAGTGCCGGAACGCGTCTGATGAACGATCCTTCATCGTAACTTTGTCCAAGAGAGCGCCAGATTTCATTCGAGCCTTTCAAGCAAAAACCCAGCTAAAACTCATTGTAAACAGGCCTTAATAAGTAGCGGAAACAGCTGTCATACCTGTTATACTCAAAAATATGTCATCAAAACACGGACCAACGATAGCATGGGCAAAGGCAGCACTAGCCTGGACTCTACAGTGTATGACTGTTTGAAAGAATTTTATGGAAAAGTCAGTGCTGACAGTAAAAATCTCATGTTTCTCTGTAAATTTTGCCCGTCTGGTTTGAAGAAGACAGTCTGGACATCGACGATGTCAACAGCAAACCTAACACGGCACATTGAGCCAAATGTGCCGAAAAGCCTTTCAAGGTATGTGCAAGTGAATTAAAAAAAAAAAAAAAAAAAACGACAATGGAGAGCCCAAACAGGTCAAACGTTGTCACCCAAATCGTAGCCTTTGAATAAGTGGAAAGACCAGCTTTCAGAAACTTAACTAAAGGGGTGCAGCCGTCCAAAAAAGTGCCATCAAGAAAAAAAGTACAGGCACTGCTAAACAACAAATATAAAGAAAACATATGTGAACTTAAGGCTGAACTCTCTGAGGTCGATACTGTGTACGCAACAGCAGATTGCTGGTCAGCTGTGAATAAGTCATTTATGGGCATCACTATTCACTGGCTAAACAAAACTGATGTTTCTGAGAGACACTCTGCCGTACTGGCATGCCAGCAGGTGAAAGGAGTACATACACATGATGGTAAATGGACTGCATTTATATAGTGCTTTTCTACCTTTGATGGTACTCAAAGCGCTTTACACTACATGGATACATTCACCCATTCACTGATGGTGCGCAGGTTGGCGCCTTGCGATCAGGGGTTCAGTATCTTGCTCAAGGACACTTCGACACAGTCTCTGCCGGAGATGAGGACCTAGATGGCTGCTCTACCAACTGAGCCATGCCACCCCTGATGTATTGGCAAAAGTATTGTCAGATGTTAAAGAAGAATTCAAAATCCACAACAACGTTGTGTGTACAGTAACAGACAACGCAGCAAATTTTGTCAAGGCAATCAACTGTTTGGGATGGATGTTGCTATTGATGCTGAAGAACCAGAGACAGTTGATGAAACGGAATGTGAAGATGACAATGAACCAGAGTTAGCCTTTGCTGCCCCCAGTGAGAACTCAGATGAAGATGACCAGATGCAGTCTGAGCCTCTCTCAGATGTGGATAACCCATCTTCCCCTCCTCACGGAAGGTGCATGGCACATACCTTGAATTTAGTGGCCAAAGATACTGAAAAGGTAACTGCACATAGCTACAAAGCAATGTCGAGGGCTTCGAAAGCATCTGCTCTTTGGTACAGGGTTAAGCGGAGTCCAAAGGCTTCTGATACTGGGGAGGAAAAACTTGGGATTGGCTTTGTTGTGCCGAAATGACACAAGATGGAACTCCGTATTTCTTGCCATGAAGCGACTGTCATGCATTGCAATACTCACTACCAAGGCAGAAATGAATGTGGGTGAGGTCACCTCCGCAAATGATGCCACTCCCCTACATGACGAGCTGATCCAGCACACTGTGAGTGATGACTTTGGCTTTCGTCGATTCTCGCCAGATGAAGTCAACTTCGTACGCAAGTTTGTGGATGTGATGAGACCTTTGGCACTTGCACTTAACATTCTCCGAGCAGAGAAGAACATCTATCTTGTGTACCTGGCTCCAACCATTGTGCAACTGCAATGTCATATGAATGATCTGTTAGATGAGAGCATGAAACCCAATCTTGCAGAGGGTCTCATTCCATGCTGTCTCCTTATAAAGAGCATCTTGCGGTTACTGAGCACAAGTCTGGCAGGTCTTCCGGAGAAGAGGGCGCAGATACTGTCCGCTGTGCTAGTGCAAAGATTCAAGCTAGAATTGGTCCAAGATGAGGAGAAACGTGTGCAGTACAGATTGATGCTGAAATGAGAATTTCAAACCTACAGCAGGTGGGGATGAACTGTGATTATATTCCATAATTACTATGCTTTGGTAGTAATTACAGTAAATGTCCAGCTTAAGTCATGTCTTGGTGTCTGTCTTGGTGATATCATTCTCAAGCTTATGCAACAAATAATAAATATAAAAATTTGGTCAAATTTGGTCAAATTATTTCAGTGATTGCCTTAGTATACAACTCCTGTAATACATATTACTGTTACCACTTTTGCCACAATAATCATGTTAAAAATTCTTATTGCATCTCATTCAGGCCCAGGAAAAAAACAGCTGGTAGATGCCCACTTTAAAAACAGATGATCTTGAATGCCAACAAAAAGATTTGAAGGTATATTATTGTGGTTACCTGTTTTTTGAGCTATAGAAGTACGATGTATTTCCAATGGAGATGAGGATACTGGTGTGCAGAGGTGAACTGCAAAAAAATAAGAGAGCATATCTTGTTTTTACAGGAAGCAAGAAACAGCAGATCCACCAGGGAGAGACCAGCCCACTGTGGCCAGTGATAAAGGATCTTCATTCAGGTAAGGCATTTTCAGGCTAGACAGATAGTGACACTGTCGGTGGCCCTGCACACTTTTGGACTCTTTTTTATTTTCACTTATTGTTATTATTATTTTAATTATCTATGTGAACTGTAACCAGTTGTGAAAAAGCTTCACTCAGTATTTTTACTCAGACTGGACATAAAATAACAGCACTTGTCCATGGGCCTTGGACTGTGACTGACTGTTTAAGTTACTTTATTTTTTAGCTTTTTTTTACTGCACTTTTATGACCCAAGTTATAAACCTTTTTTTTTCTTTCTTTGTCAGGGGAAAAAAATGTAACTGACTTAATGAAAAGACAAATAATGTTTGAATGTTTTGTACTTTGAAAATTGCACTTTGAGGTGCAACTTTAGTTTCCTACCTCAGCCTGGTTCCGACATCTGACTGTGTTTGTGTTAGTCCAGAATTGTGTCGGCACATCTTCTTGACTTTGTTATTAACAGTATACTGCAGTTTAGAATGGTTTCCTTTGTGTTTATGTAACGTATTGGCAAAAAATTAACTATGAACTATCTCATTTTTGGAACCATGAACTTAGTTCAAAATTTTTAAGTATGAACTATGAACTGAACTAGTTAATTTTAAAATTTGTGAACTGAAGAAAGTAGAAAGTGAACTTTCCCAATATTGCAACGGTGTCACCTCATGACCACAGTCCCTCACATTCAAATTCATACAAGCTTCCAAAACACCAAAGGTCTGCTCATTTAAATCTGGGCTCAAACATTATTTACCATTGCTTTCTCATAAATTCTAATCATATTTTTTCTCAAATAATAATCTCTTTTAAAGTTTTCCTAAATTCAAATCCAAATCCAAATTGTATTCATTTTATTTTTGGCTTAAATATTAATGTCTTTTAAAGCTTTTTAAATTCTTTGTTTTTTATTTTTTAAATGCATTCATCTTAATTTTGAAATTTGCATTGTATTTTTATGGTCTTTATCTTCTCTTTTCAATGTGTGTCTATGCCTTTGTGTCTGTATGGTGCTAAATCTGTCTTACCCTGCCTTGCATTGCTTCCTGCCACTGGTGGAATAATTGTGGTATAGTGGATTGATTTTGATAAATGTATTTCAAATGTACAAGTATTGGATTGGTACTCTATTGGCATGTCCTCAATATTAAATGACTCTGATTGTGGGCAATCAGCATGTCCCCACCCGCTGTACATGAGAGAGACGCTGCAGCTGAAAAGGGACAGCATACATTTGTCCATTTTGAATTTATGTGATCTTTCCTCGATCCAATACTAACAGAGTTTAACAAACAAACTGAGCACTGCGCTGTATGTCTGGAAGTAAGGTCAAAATCCTGGCGCTCGTTCCACTGTCTGCACGGACAGGTTAATAGATATACACCTAAGCCTCTCCGTCAGCCAGCCACAGCCTTACAGCACCAGCCTGCAGATAATATTAGAGGACTATTCCTGGAACCAGCATTTAGCCTCAGGTAACCTTGTCTGTTGCCCCTTAGCTAGTAATTGGCTTGTAGGCAGCGACGGCCTTTACTCTAAATTGTCTTTCTATTCTTTGTTCTTTTCTGTTTCTCTTTCTAACGCTTCTCTCTGGTTCGATCACTTTCTCGTCTCCCACTGGTAGCTCTCCAAATGAAGACAGTGATTTAACCCCCCCTCCCCCAATGCTCGCCAAGCCACCTGGGAGCAGCAGTGCTTCAGGAAGGAGATTTGGTCCGTGCTGTTCTCGAGGAATTAAGACCCATAATGATTTTTCTTCTGTTTGAGTCCCTGTGTGGTTCACCTTCAAAATGAACCACTGCTGTGTGTTTATTAGCAGAGGATGACTCTACAGCTAAAGCTGTGTTGTGCCACGTTTGATTCTTACTGTTTCAAACTGGTTTAATTCAAGAAGGATCCGTGTTTGGCTTCGGTTACAAGCCTTAAATGTAATTTCGAGCATGAAAGGCTCTCACTGAACGGAAGGCTGAGTGTTGAAGGTGTTGTCACGTTTGGTGCTACAGCAACCAGCCGCCTGCTTCCTGTCCACATGGTTGTACATGTCTGACTCCGTGTTGACTGAGGTGATGGTGTCATGGGGCTGCAGGGCCGAGGACGCAGCGGCAAACAGAAAGATGTTGGGCTACTGTTTGGACAAATGTCAAGACAGGATGAATGTATGAAGTTGCATGAGTGATTCCTGCTTTTTCTGAGTGATTCGTAGCATAAGCGATTCCTGGTTTTCCTTACTGCAGCTTTCATGACACACTGGAGCACGAGTGGATGAGGCTCTCAGCTTCACACAAAGATAAGATCAAGGTTACTAACTTGAACAAAATGTAAGTAATAGACTCAATGTGGGCCTACAATGTCAGGGAGAAAGTGACTGAAGGTTTTTGATTGTTGAAATAGTCAAACCATCAATGTTAACAGTTAAATTCTCAAAAAAAAAAAAGTGCCCATTTTGAATCAGTCTAATGACTAATAACTTTGATTTTTACTGCAAAAGTTTGTACTCATTCATTTTTGGTGAACAAGCCCCTAAATTTGGAGCTTGGAGCAGTCATTTGAAAATAGAAGAGCACGTAGCTGTGTGTCCTCAGCATATCAATGAAATTTAATACCTTATTTGTGAATTTCTAGTTTGTGGTTACTGGGGTCCAGCATGTATGGAAACAACATGAAGCCAAGTCAGTTCCTAAGGTACAGGAACTGACTTGGCTCAGAACAGTCATTGAATTATGTTGTAGCTCACAAACTGAAATGTATTTTATATTGGTTTTGCCAGTGGAGTCAGATACGTGGAATAAGGAAAAATCTCCAGTATTCTGTCATCTTTTAGTAGATTCAGGGAGTTAATGCAGAAGTAAGATGCCTCACAGGTTCTGCTTTCTGAGGACAGCATGATGTCAGTCAGCCACACGGGAATGTTGCACACAAACAGTCAGCCGTCTGTGTGTTTCCCCACAGCAGGAAACACTCTCTGACTCTGCCTCCGACCTCAGCATCAGGAGCCTTTTTTAACAGTCTCAGCATCATTTCTCTTCATGATCACTGACTAAAGAATTCTGTTTTTACATACATGCACAGTGTAAGATAAGGCCTGTCAAACATGTTCTGTATTTGATGTACCATCTCTCTCTCTCTCTGAAACACACACACACACACACACGTACTCCAGACACACACACACGCACTCCTGCTGGCCATCATTCCTGGTTCATGGCCAGCTTTCCTGGCCCACACCCAAGTTTTGATACTCATTCACTCATTGTATTAGCCACATGAGATACATCATAGCACCTGGATTGCTTCAAAACAATAGCTTATCCATCACTCTGTTCATTCTCAAGCACCTTTAAATATATAAAGATATCGGTGTCACTGAGAGGAAATGCTTTACAGCAGATGTTAGGGCAGCCAATTTGTCAAAAGAGGAAATCCAGTAATGATGGAGCAAGCGCTGATGGTGGTATTCAATTTATAAGATTAACAGCAATGCCTACAGTGTATGTAGGTCAATTCCTCTCAACAGCTGGCGTTACTGAGATATCTTTATCTCTGAGTTATTTTATATTGATAATCTTTGAATTTTCTATCCGAAAGCACTCCCTTTAATCATGGCAGCTGTTCAGCTATCAACTTATTCATTATTCGTTCATTGGCTTGCTCGGAAAACATTCCTCTAAGTAAGCTCCAAAAGATGTAAAATATTTCATGGACATGTTTAATTGCCTCCACCATGGAGGTTTATGCTTTTAACAGCCTCTGGTGTGCTTGTCTGTCCAGCAGCAGGATTACGCAAAAACCGACCGGGCCAATTTGCGGCAAACTTTGTGGAGCAAGTTAGTGGCAAAGCAGTGAAACCCGAAAGTGTGAGTGACAGATTAACAACTATGCCGTGTGTGTGTGTGTGTGTGTGTGTGTGTGCGGGGGGGGGCCTCACACTAAT
>CAAKHG010034699.1:9905-20610 GCA_901007715.1 Dactylopterus volitans
CCCCCCACCCGCCGCCGCCTCTCAATAGACACTCGAGGAGCCGAGTCAAATCAGAGCTGTCACAACATCAATGAGGCGTTTAGAGGAAGTTGTTTTGTTATTAAGCCTCATTGATTTTGTCATGTGAATTTGCTCGCCGCCGCCGCCGCCGGAGCGCCGCCCTCTCCTGCCGCCCTCTCCTGCCGCCCTCTCCTGCCGCCCTCTCCTGCCGCCCCGCAGGCGTCCTTCTTCTTCTTCTGCGGTCACTACACAGAACCGCCCGGCGTGTTTGGCGTGGACTGATGGTCCACGAGAGCTGGCGGGGCCCCCGGTTGTTTGCAAGAATCAAAATAAATAAGTAAAGATGTAAAAGAAGAGGGAACTCTGAGCCATGAATGCACAATCAATAACTACAAAAAAAACAAAACGCTAATCACTCGAACGCGTTAGCATCATCCGAACAATTAAGACAGACGATTCAATTAGCATGTTAAGCTAATGAGTGTGCATCTATGTTAATAACCTCTATGCTTATTCCCACTCGAGATTTCACACATGATCCATCGGAATCAAACCGACCGGCAGATAGATGATCCATGTTCATGCGATGGAGATGAAATGCCGCCAGTCTGGACCGAGGACGCCGCGGTTCTGCAGACGCTGCTTTCATGCTTTGTTATTTTTTTCCATTGAATGTTCGTAAGTCTTTGTTTGGGTCAGAACTGTTCTGGTGTCCTGGAGAGGATCCATCATTTCACCCACTGACTCGCCTGCTCGAGGCTTCGCAGGATTAACCTGCGCGATCAGCCTGCCAAGGTCACCGTGGGGTGCCAGACGGCAGCCGTCGGCGCTCCGCCTCCACGCCGCCGCCCGGAGCTGCCGCTGTTCCTCCGTACTTCCTTCAGGAACCTTCACCGGTTCTCAGAGGGCATCGGCTCCTTTGTTGTCATTTCCTGTTCGGGACGACTCCTTTAATGGCCCATTAAATCTGCCATCTTGTGATAACAATGCTGAGATCTGATAGCGGCTCATTAGCATGTGAGTGCTGCCCCGGCGACTGGTGATGGCATTTGTGTTGCTATCAAGCCGTCGCCTGTTCAATAACCGGCAGCCGACGCCCACCCGCCCGCCTGCCGACGCCCACCCGCCCGCCTGCCGACGCCCACCCGCCTTCTCTGGCTCCACCTCCACGTCGTGTGATTAACATTAAATGACTACCAGCGGGGGGGTCTGCGTCGGTCTGTCTGTCTGTCAGGGGGACAGTCCACGTCTGTCCGTCCGTCCGTCCATCTGTCTGTCTGTCAGGGGGGCGGGTCTTTGCTGCGTGGGGGGACCGCCTGCTCAAGCCCGTTGACCAATCAGAGTAGAGTGACAGACCTGCCCGGCTGACATCATCACGGGAGGACACAGGTGGTTCTGAAGGGCTGCGTTGAGGGCGTGGCTACACCAGGCTGGACAAGCGGCTACATGGAGACTCGTGTGTGTGTGTGTGTGTGTGTGTGTGTGTGTGTGTGTGTCAGCTCCACCCTCCCATCCAAATATGGTAAAAAAAGAACAAGATGGCGCTCGCTCTCTCTCACACACACGCGCACACACACACACATACACACGCACGCACGCACGCACGCACGCACACACACACACACACACACACCTGCCGTATAAACACTCACACACACATTTTCTCTGTGTAAACACTCTTTCTCACACACACACACACACACACACACACACACACACACACACACACACTCCTGCCGTGCAAGTACTCACACACACACACACTCCTGCCACGTAAAATCTCACACACACACACTCCTGCCACGTAAAATCTCACACACACACACTCCTGCCACGTAAAGTCTCACACACACACACACACTCCTGCCACGTAAAATCTCACACACACACACTCCTGCCACGTAAAGTCTCACACACACACACACTCCTGCCACGTTAACACTCATGCACACACACTCTCCCTTCACTTTCATGTCACTCCATTAAAGGGGCGAAGCCTAAAAACGAGGCTCCCAGAAACACCGCGGCTCTGTTGTCACGGCGACTGGACGCCCTGCAGCCAGAGGAACCGCCGCTCCAGCCTGTCTGCGTCTGCATCGCCGCCACTGTCCATGTTATCATCGTGGAGGAAACCCGAGCAGCCTCTCAAACCCGGGCAGCCCGTCTGCCGGCAGCCCGTCTGCGGGCAGCCCGTCTGCCGGCAGCCCGTCTGCGGGCAGCCCGTCTGCGGGCAGCCCGTCTGCCAGCAGCCGCTGCTTGCAGGCCGGCTTCTCAACCTCTCACTCATTATGGCTTGTAGAACTTTGATCAGCATTCATGTGGCTGAGTGGGAACCTCCTTTTCGGTCAGGTCGCCATGCTAATGCTAACGACCGACCGCCGGACCCTCATGCAAATTACAACGGCTGGAAAATAGCCGAGCTCAGCAAAGCGGGAGTCACGCCGCAGAGTTCTGTACACGACCCGCGTCATCCTCCGTGAGGAGGAAGGCGTGACACCTCACTCAGCATCACGGGTGGCCGGCGCATCTGAGGCAGCGCCACAGCAGGTCTGCGTTCATGCTTGTTTGAAAATGCATTAAACATGAAACATTGCTCCCAGACATGCATGGAATTCAATCACGCCTAGAAAAACAAAGGGATTCTCCAGAGGCGTCGCCGCACGGCTATTACGGTACGATGTCTGTCGATCCGCAAAGAATTACAAAACATGTTAAGCATGAAATCACCAGTAGGGGCCCTCAGATGCTCAGGTAATGATCCTCTGTACATAAAACGCATCCGCATGGCCGTGAGACGCTGCGTCACCACGACACACACGCGCAAACAACACAACTCAGAGAACATGAACATGCTTAAATGTGCTTCGCCGCTGCCCTCGCTAGCCACATGCTAATCATGCCGATTAGACATCGCAGAAACCACCAAACTCTGCCGAGCATCCTGGGTATTTCCTCCGCATGGTCGCGCGCGGGACTCCCAAACACGCCGCGTCAGGCCGAGCCAAACTCGGGCGGCTGTGGCGACTGGGAGCCTCCGACTGCGCCGCGGCTAAAGAGCGTGCACAGGACGGAGCGGCTGGTGCATTCTGGGAACTGTGGTCCAGCAGTGAGGATCCGAGTTGATGTGACACGCGCAACCTCGACCATTCGTGGTCGTCTAGAGTCCACAGACACAGAGGGGGCCCTCGTTGTCCGACACAGGAGCGGGATGGGGAGCCTTTTTTCTGGGCGTGACCGTTGCACGACCTTCATGTGTCCTTGGACTCGCAGCGTGGCTTGTTTCCATTGAATTGTCTTAATTGCACCACAGGAGCATTGCTGCTTGAGGACCACGCTCGACATTGTTCTCCATAAGCATCCCAGACCGTCCTCTCACTATTCTTACTATTCTCCTCCCAGCAGGGCCCTCAGATGGAACCCAGTCCTCCCCGCTGCCTTCGCCACGCCGCCAAAGTCATTTGCACTACAGAGACACGCTGGAAAATGGGGGAGAAGACTTGTTGAACCCCTCCTCCTACCCTCCCCCGCCTGAGCGCAGCTCCTCCCAGATTCCCTGAAGAAATTAAAAAGCGCCTAACCAGCGACTGCTATCATGTCCTGGTCCGCGTGTGACCGTCCCCACCGGACGCCGGCGCACACGGATGCTTCCTGTGTTCATGCCACTCCAGTCGGGGGATGCTGGCGCGAGCGCTCTCCTGAGGAAACCGGCAGCATCTTAGCGGAGAATCCGAACAGCCTCATTTCATCATCCTCTCTGATCTTCCTCTCATGTTTTAGGTCGAAGAATCTGCTGGTGGGAGCCCAAATGCAGCTTATTAGTGTCGGACTGATTCAAATTGTTAAAGTTGGAGGGACAATTATCAGCATTTAGTTGATGTGCAGTAATTAAGGTTCACATGTGGTGCAGAAAGGGTTTTTGTTTTGTTTTTGCCTGTAGTTGCCTCAGCAGCGTTCCGTGTTTGTCAGCCCTGGTGACCGTGAGCACGGGCACACGTGATTTTTGACCTCTCAGTTTTTGTCACTCACTATTATTTTCTTGGAAATGGTCATTTCCTCTGGACCAGCTGTGAGACAGGCGTCCCAGCTGTGAGACAGGCGTCCCAGCTGTGAGACAGGCGTCCCAGCTGTGAGACAGGCATCCCGTGATTGCCTTCCCCTTATCCTGTTTTTTTTGTGGATGCGGACCACAACAAGGGAAACTGATGGACCCTGATGGAGCGCCAAGCCCAGGCCGCAGTCGCTGGAAGCCGACCCTGCTGGTCGCAGTTACGCTTTTTCTACCGGCCGGTGACATGGAGGGTTAGTTAGGGTTGGGAGTCCAGTGGAGGTTTGTCAAATGGAAAAAGGAGAATGTCCTCAAAACAGCACGAGATGGTTGGACCACCGCAAAGGCCGGAGACACCTGATGGCCTTTCGATGAGTCGGTGATGGTAGGAGACATTTAAGTTGGAGCTGAGATGAGCAGCGACAGAATGAAATGGACCCACTGGTCCAGCATGCTTCAGAAGTCAATGGTGGCTCCTGGTGACCAGTGAATACAAGCTGAGCTCCGTGCACGCGCTCAAAGACGATTGTGATTGGCTCCCGCGATGTTGACGCCGCTGATTTAAAGTCACTCGGCAGCTCAAGCGACTGGACGTCCACCGGAGGAAAGGCCCCGAACATCTCAGCGTCCCACATGCACAAACACCCTGAACCTCCCCAGACGTCATCCCATCACCCCTACATATGTGAGACCATAAACGTGCCAATCAGCTGGCTCCCTCGGAAAGGGGGCGTGTCCATGAGGTTTCTATCGAAGGACAGCCGAGATGACGAGGTTCTAAGGGTCAGTGCCAGAACTTTACAAATCAACCAGGGACTCCATCGTTTGGGACATAATGAAACTACTTCCTGCGTGCTCCTCCAGGCTCCTCCCCTCCTAAAGCAGTTGCCGTGCGCTGCTGCGTGACATCATCAGTAAACGCACCCCGTCAGATCACACGCTCTACCACCGTCGTGTACTTCTAATCGAACGTATACACCTCCTTTAAAAAAACTTTGTGGAAATGAACTCTGACCTTTGGTCCAGTTTGTTGCAAAGGGGGGCGTTAGCATGTGCGCCACGGTGCAGCTTAGCCCATTTCCATTTTAATTCTCCTAATTAAACCACAGGAGCTTTGTTGGTGCAGACGACTGCGAGGACTCTGGGGAGATTCTGGCCTCCATAACGATCTCGGATTCTTCACGACGCCGGAACATCTGAGATCTCGCAGCAGCTCGCAGCCTCCGAAGGAAACAAAGCGGCGGGCACACGGATGTGAGGAGCGGGCGGCCGACGGCGGTGGCGTGCTGATTGTGGGAGCTGACGGCGTGTCGCTGAATCTCTTTAAACGCCATAAGACATCTGACAGCAGAGAAATGCGGCTGACACAATGAGGCAGCCGTCAGACACGCTGACTCAGCGCTGCCGTTTCCCAGGGTCACTGAACACTCCAGCCAGAGACTCAGAGAGGCCTTCAAAGACCTGGGATTCCTCGCAGCCGCTCTCAAGGAAAGGTCTCGGGAAAGGGCTCGAAATTCACACAGTCCTGGAGAAGGTTTGCAGCAGTGATCAGCTGCCACATCTGATGTGGCGTCTGCAGGGAGGGAGGCTGGAACATGACACCGGGAAGCAACCAATCACAATCACAGGTTGGCCGAAATCATTCATATTTTGCATCATATTGTCGGGCCCTAAATTGTCGATTCTATATATGAGTGATTTAAGATGAAGGTAAGTGGTAACGAATGTGTATGGATATTTTAGGAAGCTTAATTGATAGCCGACTGTGGTTGATATAAGAGGGGCGGGGGGGAGATTAAATAGGTGGCATCTCTACGCTCCTTTTCGAACATGCCTGAAGAACATCCTGTTTGTCTGTTTCTTGTGATTTTTATGCTACGTGTCAAAGCAACATCAGCATGAACGATGGTTGGTGCTTCCAGCAGTGGGCAGGGGTCAGCATGGGCACCCTGACTGGTCCCACACACAACAAACCACCATGACTGTGTGTTCTGACTCCTTTCTATCAGAACCAGCAGCAACTGTTTCAGCAGTCTGAGCTCCAGTAGCTGGTCTGTTGGATCGGAACCACACGGGCCAGCCTTCACTCCCCACCTGCATCAGTGGGCCTTGGCCTCCATGACCCTGTCACCAGTTCACCGCTTCTCCTTCCTTGGACCCCTTTTGATAGGTCCTGACCACTGTAGACCAGAAACCCCCCACAAGAGCTGCAGTTCTGGAGATGTTCTGACCCGGTCGTCTAGACATCACAGTTTGGCTCAAATCCTCAAATTTTTCCTGCTTCTAGCACATCAACTTTGAGGACTAAATGTCCACATATCCCCGCCCACCGACGGGTGCCACGGTAACCAGATAATCACTGTTATTCACTTCACCCGTCAGTGGTCAGAATGTTATGGCTAACTGGTCTATATAGTACACAGCATGTCATATATAGTAGATTGTTCCACTTTTTAGTAAATAGTGTATGTCATGTGTTGTATATGGTGTGCTGAATACTCTGCGGTCTATACTGTACTGTATGTCATATGTACTACAAAGTGTACACTATGTACACACTGTACAAAGCACCTTTGCAGCTCGGTTAGATTCATGTTTGTTGTTTCAGTTTCTATTTTAATCAATAAACTTCATTAAACTCAGAGTGAACTCTGCCCACGTTCACTGTTACAACTCCAATCCTTCACCTGTGCGACTGTTGATAAAGTCATTTGGTTATAGTTACAAATTTAATGATCAATCGAGTTATGTGTTAACGGAATAACTCTTTGAGACTGATTTGTCATATCGGTTATGTGGTGCCCTGAGGTGGATTTAACGTCAAATTAAATCCTATTACTCTTTCACAGTAAATATTAATATCTCGACATTAATATTTTACCCATTTTGATAACCAACAATAATAATAATTACAGCACAGCATTTATGAGCTCAACAAACGGCGCCCACTGCGTGGCCATCGAGCGCCGAGCACAACAAAAGTACATATGCAGAGGGTTATTCATAGTATCAGTACGTGGTATACTGTATGTAGTACCAGCATATATAGAGAGAAGAAATTGTATATGCATGTATGTGTAAGTGTATGCATGGTACATGTCATACATGTGCCTGTGGAGCAGAGGAGGCACTATATATGGTAACTGCGTTCCTCGACTGTGTGAGAAGCCTTGAGTGATGCGTTGAAGATGTTCAGCAGAAGGTGACACTTGTGATTCCTACCAGACAGCCAAGTAAACTGAGGAGTAAATTTAGCGAGCGGCTCATTATCTGCAGCTTACGTCGCTGTTGTTAAGAGAGTGGAGACAAACAATAAACCCGGAGAGGGACCAGGTTATTTGGGATACGATGCCAATCACAATTCAGCTTCCATACATACATTTGCATACCAGATGAGCTATAAATCAACATTTTCCTGACATCCTCTGAAGTACACTCGCACTGAGCTAACAAGGCAGATGAGTTCCAGCAGCCAATCACGTCCTGGCTGCTTCACTGGCTGATTGAGCTCCGTCTCTGCTGGGTGACGCCGAACCAGCTCCACAAAAGGTGGGATGACAAGGAATCACTGTTCTCTCTGCGACACAAGGCGCGCAGGGAGAACGGTGTGTGTGTGTGAGACTGTGTGTGTGTGTGTGCGTGCGTGCGCGCTCTCCGTATGCAGAGCTACATAAACTCAGCAGATCCACCAGCCTGTGAGACCCTGAACGCCTCATCATCCACAGGAAGAGCCCACGCACATTTCTATAATGCGACCGGCTTCCCTGCAAAGCCAAACCGGCAGGTGGGGCTTCCTGTGTTAGCACAGATGGGAGTCTCTCACACACACACACACACGGGCACACACACACGCACACACACACACATATGAAGCATGAGATGACAGTGTGTTCACCGTCAGCAGGGAGGGAGACCAGAAACTGAGATTTAGGCAAAGTCACAGTCATGTAGAGGTCCAGGCCGGCTCCTCTTGCTCAGTCTCACTTTTGGCTGATAAAGGGAGGAGCTGACAGATGTGAACATCAGGATGCAGGAGCGAGTCTGAGAAGGTTCTGGAATGATCACAAACTGACCAGTAATGTGAAAAGTATCACCACCTCATCCAGACTCGGCCTTCATCACTCTCCACCGCCTCCAACCAACCAGTCTCCGCCTCCTACAAACCAGTCCATGCCTACAACCGATCAGGCTCCGCCTCCAACCAACCAGTCTCCGCCTCCTACAAACCAGTCCACGCCTACAATTGATCAGGCTCCGCCTCCAACCAACCAGTCCCTGCCTCCAGCCAGTGTCCAGCTACCTCTGGTCCAAGTCTGAGTCAAGAACTGCGGCAGTTCTGAGGAGAGACCGGGTTTCCAGTCCGGACCAGTTTAGAACATGGACGCCACCTACAGGCCTCAGTGGTTAATAGGAGCAGATGAAATCAGCAACTTGGGACCTGATCGTCCGCTGTTCGATTCCCGGGTGGAGACGTCCATGTTGACGTTCCAGATCTAAAAACCACACTTGTGTCGCTACGAGTGGGCGGAGCCACTGGTCATGTGACATGTCAAACCAGGAATCCCTCAGCAACCAACCGGGAGAGGTCGCTTCAGATGCCGACGGCCATGACTTCAACTCCATCAACTCTGACTCCTCCCACCGAACGACGATGCAGACGCCGAGCTCGCGACAGCAAGAGGACACCAACGAAGAAGAGCTCCGAAAATGGACTCGAAGCAGAGTGAAGACACGGAGAGAGGGAATAAAATGAGAGGGAGAGAGAGAGACGGGGAGAGAGAGACAGGGGGAGAAAGAGACAGCATATACTGTATGAAATAAGGACCAGAATCTTTGATTCAAGACTTGATGTTCACTTTAAATTATGAGACTGAGAAACATCACAAGAATAATAAATAAGTGGATATAATTGTTGGAAGAGAAAATCAATAATAATAATGATGATGATGACATTCCCATAAACTGTGAACACTTAAATTGTGAAGTCAACTGTGAGGTTGTTAAATCCAGCAGGTGAAGCTGATCTCATCCTTATCAATACCAGCCCAAACACCACAGAAGAAGAAGGATGATTGCAGATGGGTGTTCAGGTAAATGAGGCACGGCGAGCGCGCCCGCTGGCCATGGAGGGGCACTGCAGCCACTGCCTGCCACCGGCGGATCGGCCGGCGTCCAATCGGAGTCCCAAACCCGGTGATGTCACGCATGACGTCACTGTAAATGACATCACAACAAGAAAAGCTTCTTCTTTCCCACTAGCATGTTAGCATGTTAGCATGGTAACGTTAGCGCTCCCTGCACACGTGTGTGTTTGCATGACCGCCGCAGCCCATTGGCCCGCCGTCAGCATTCGTGATGCATTCAGGTGACGCGTCGTCGTCATCATCATCATCATCATGGCTGAGGCTGAGCTGCCGCTGCGTTCGCGGGGCGGCGAGAGAGGAGGGCGTCGCCCGCTCCGCTGCCTCATAAACGCTCTTTATGAACAAATAAAAGTGTTAAATCTGGGCTATAAAACACTTAACAGTGATAAGAAACGAGGGGAGGCGACGGCGGGCCATTATTCACCGCAAAGAAAACACCTCACAGAAAAATGCTCTCATTTAGCAGGTGTGACACAGAAAATATAAATGGCAGCGGCGGCTGTTCTCACAATAACCCTTATGATCACATGCAAATGAAAAACAAAGCTATTTATATTTGGCTGCTGGGACTCTGCACATTTAATTTGTCCCCTCAGGCTCAACGAGCAAGCGAAGGGAGGTGCTTTTTATGAGCTGCAGTTATTGGAATATTCATATCAAACTCAGCCGCCATGAGCAGGCGCAAGCGGCCCGGGAGCGGCTCCGCCATCCTCATCCTCATCCTCATCCTCATCTCACCCGAGACGATGGTCACGTTTCAGTCATCGGCGGGTCGGATAACTACATATAATAACTACACGTGTGCACGGACAGCAAATCATCACCGTTTAGAAAAAAATCAGTAACCGTGTAGACGACACCTGGTTCTTTTCTCCTCCTGGTTCATTTCTCACCAACAATAAAGTATTAATGGGTGTAAAAGCTGCCTGAAAGCTAAAGATGATGATATTAACTTAACAATAAATGTTCTCAGGGTGCAGTTACCCTCATACGTGATAGATACACGGGGCTCGTTACGCTGCACAAACAACGTATTACGTATCACGTGACTTTAACGTGACAGTGGAGGCGAAGGCGTCAGTAAGAAGCGGAGCAACGTGGGGCAGCTTATTTTAACTAAAAATGGAGCTACAGTTCAGTTTTACACTTTTCCAGACCAAGCTGGCTCATTTCAGCAGCGCAGGATAAAGCACCTGCGATGGAGACGCCCCAACAAGCTGCAGGCAGAGACTGCTGCTGACAACGCTGCTAGCGCTTCACAGCCTAGCATAAAAAACTACGCAGCCAACAAACACGACAAGGCGCCGAGTGAAGCTAGCAACAACTTAACAGCTGAAATGGGGGCCCTCGACATGCAGCCCGCGTCAACTGTTGAAGACGAGGTGTTTTTAAAGCTAATGAAACATCTGGAGCCAGGCTAGGAAGTTCCCTGCAGAGCGACAGTTAGCTCGAGGGTGTCAAAGCTCTACCAAGACTTACTTACTCAGGAGAACGATATGTGACCTCTTAGCGCTGC
>CAAKHG010034704.1:0-10813 GCA_901007715.1 Dactylopterus volitans
CCCACACCTACACGCCTGAATGCACCGAGTTGCTGCCATGTGATTGGCTGATTAGATATTTGCATGAACAGGCGTACCTAATAAAGTGACCGGTGAGTGTATTTAAGGCAATAAATTTCCCGCTGCCGAAAAACAGTCTTTCATATAAGGCACCCAAACTCTAAAGCTCCTGATACCCGCAGACAGGTCTGAGCCCGAGGCCGGTGGTTCCGAGTCGCGCCATTTCTTACCAATTCAAACCCGAATACTTTAAAAACACATGTGAACATGTTTCATCGGTAATTTAGTGTCGTCTTGTTGAATCGCAAGGCTGCGGAGAAAAAGAACCCTTAAAGGGTAACAGAAATGGAACTTTGGATACCTCGAACGTCCTCGCCCGCAACGACTGAAACGCGAGAGCCACGTCCAGAAACAAAATCTGGCAAATGTTTTAGTGATAGTCCGTCGCAGAGTGAAATGTTTAAAAACTCCAGGAGAAGAAATCTGAGCGACCGTAAGAGCGGTGAGGGTTTTTATGTTGTTTGGCCGAACACACGTGAGCGCGAGGCTGTGTTGGTGGTGACTCCTGGAGCCCGTTTACCTTGGGGGATGAGGAGGCCAGCTCTCTGCCGATGACCGCCGCCACTGGGCCGGGCCCGGCTGGCTGGGCTCGCTCCCTGTCGGGGCCCGGGCCGGGTTTGGGAGCCGGCGGACTGGGGCCGAGGCCAGGACCGGCGCTCGGGGGCGGGGGAGCCCTTCTCTTCTGGCTGCCGCCCGCATCAGGGGAGGAGCCGCTAGTGGGGGTCTGTGTGGGGCTCGATGTCCTTGGCTCGTAGAACGGGTTGGACCTGGTTGAATGGAGGGAGAGGCGACAAAAGAGAGCGAGACCACAAAAAAAAGTGCATCAACATCACAAACACTTTTTTTTCTCGCTTTCAAATGCAGTCATTTGCACAGACAGACTATGACATTATTAAGGAGCAGTTTGTTAACAGAACCGAACCATCTGGAAAAGTGCTGTTAAAGAAGAAAAAAACACCAGCAAGAACCATGTCAGAAGTGCAGATTTATACAAATATAATAAAAAATTTAATTAAAACATCTATGCTTTTCAGTAATACATGAAAACACCGGCGGGGGACGACCAAGATTATCAGAGCTATCGAAAAGCCCAGTTTGGCTCCAAATACTCCAAATCAGCTGATTCATTAACTCTTCGGGGTCCCCGAGAAACACCAAGACCCTCGGGACCCAAGCCCCAGAAAAGGTGCCATAAGAGCTATAAAAATCATACAAATTAAAATATTTTCCCCCACTTTCAAAGCTCAGATCTTTTAATCAGCTTCAGCTCTAATCAGAACGATAAAGGTTTTATTCATTTTTATGCCATTTTTGTCATAATAGCGCCCTCTATTTTAACAGGAAAACACAAAATATAAGTTATGGAGAGCCTTGCGTTTGTCAATAAGCTGTAGCAACATTGACTTTGATGCATTATTATTGGAGCAGTACAAGTTTGTAATAAAAAAACCCCACACTTAGGTACCCTATATTAGCTCTGCTGCCAACTCGTGGTTAAATATATAGTTTTATGAAAAATGTCAAAAATGTCTTTTCTCAACCGAGAGGCTCAGATAGAGAAGGCAGCCACCGCTATCACCTTATATGACGACTAAGCTGGAGCATTCCCAAAAAATGTGGTTTTTAGAGGGCGTCAACGGGGACCCGTCTGGGCCGGGGCTCCCAGGTGTGCGGTGCACCTAAAATTTAATGCCATTAGCATGGGGCAAAAATATATATATATATATATTGAGCAGTAAAAACTAAAAAAAAAGTGTCTCGGGGGTCCGCGCAGGGTTAAACGCGAGCAACCCGCGACATGGGAATGAAGAGTTTAGCGCAACACAATGAACAAGTCAGAGAGGTGGTCCGGTAACAGAAGACGCAGGTGCACCGGGGTCAAGTCTGCGTGACCTCATATCCTTACTGCCCAAGGTGGACCACTGACAGACGGACGGACGGACACGCACACACACACACACACGGGCGCTCTTACACACACACACCGAGATACAGGGCTCGCTTGTGGCACTGAAAGCGGAGGCACGGCCATGAGATATTCACTCAACATGCGGCGAGCGATCCTAAACAAACAAGAGAGGCAGCGGAGAGGCCAAGAGAAAAAAACCTGATTGACTAGGTATCGGCCTGAAAGAGGGTCAGAACCAGTCAGTGGCAGAGTGATAGAGGTGGAGGGGACCGGGGGGGGGTGGGAGAAAAGAAAAGCGGGGCAGCCTATAGAGCGGCTTAAACAGACCAGCGCGGGCTAAAAGACACGTGAAAGGGCTCCAGTCAAAACACGGCGCTGCCCTCTTGAACCTTCCATTCTGCGCCGAGCGGCTCCTGATTTAAAAGACCGAGCCAAGAAACACGCCAGTCAATAACCTGTCTTTCTTTAGGCTGCACGGAGGACTAAAACATGCAGCTATCTCTTTTTTTTTCTTTTTTTTGACAGCTTCGCTCAACAGCCGCCCCATCTGCCCCCCCCCCCTGAAAAAAAGTTTACATTTACAATTCAGGCACAGCGCAGCAGCTCTTCTGCAGGGGTCACTAACAAGCAGTAAAACAGTCAACTATTTGGAGGGGTGAGGGGGGGTTTGTCCCCAAAGTGGTCTGGGAAGACTTAGTGCCATCTTTAAACCCTAAAAAAAAAATAATTATCCAGATCCAAAAACAACAGTTAGTAGACTAAACAGATATGAAAAATAATAATCTGCAGCTTGTCTGTTGAATCGAAAATTATGAGCGTGTGTAGATTCAAATGTAGGTTTTCTGCAAACCTCCCCAAGCAAGTAGAAAAATGTATTTACGGATGTCTGATAGTTTGTCTGCCGAAATTGATCCAAAGATGCAAAAGTATCCCACTCATATGTATTAGGATGGCCAAAATATTAGGGACACCTCTCAGTTTAACCCCGTGAGGTTCAGCAGCATCACAAACTGTAGTCCGAGGAACAAGTAATAATGTGCATGATGATATATAATTGGAATATATATATATATGATAGGTAATATATTTGGTGAATTTTATTTTAGGTATAATTATACTTTATTGTGTGTATTTTATGATATATGTTACAAATTATTATGGATGACTGTATATGCGTTATATACGCAATAATTTAACTGCAACATGATGTATAAATTGCATGTATGTATGGTTTTGGCTGCAGCTAATGGGCATCCATGAGAAAAACAAAAGAAAAGAAAAAAATCTTTAAAATGTGTCAAAACCTCTCTCAAACAGATTAAATCAAAATACAGCGTTACGTTAAATGTGGTTTAATGTTGCGTGCGTGCGTGCGTGCGTGCGTGCGTGCGTGCGTGCGTGCGTGCGTGCGTGCGTGCGTGCGTGCGTGCGTGCGTGCGCCGGGTGCTGGGGCGCTGGTGAACAGCTGAAAAGAATAATAAAAAAAAATAAAAATGTTCTTTTAACTCCTCAGCGAGGCCGAAACTGGCGGCTTTGATGCACTGAAGTGATCGCGGAGTGGGAAAAAGGAGAAGAAGGGAGGAAGGCGGGGATGAAAGAGGAGGGGGGTTAAGGAAGGAAAGAAAAAAAAAAAAAGAGCAGAGTCTGGGAAGGAAGTTAAGGAGGATGGAAAGGAGGGAAAGTATGGCGCAACAAGTTGATGGGAGGGAAGAAAGAAATGATGGAGGGGTGGGTGGAGGTGGGGGGGGGACAAGGTGAAAGAATGCAGTGGAACAACAAGGCCCTTGTTCCCGTTGAAAGAGCTGCCTCGTCACTCTGCCCTGCCGAGGGGGGTGGGAGGCAGGGGCGGGGGGGTACAAGCACTCGTCTATGAGAGGGAGCCGCGCAGGACTTCGCCTGCCAACAGTAACCAAACCAGGCGGCCTGGCCCCGCCCACGCTGCCCTCGGCGTGGCCTCCTCCGCGGATACTCGAGGGGAAACAATGGCGGGAGGCTGTTTTACCCGAGCTTGTCGGACTCCTGGTGACAAAACACTGGGGAGCGATGCCGACTTCGCCGGTCGCACTGGATGTAAAGTTAAGAGAGGCATCGGGTCCCGGCGGTAGACGCACAAGTGCCGTCAGCGTCATAATTTAATCCAGAATTTTAAACCCCCGCTTCAACACGTGAATCTGAGTTATATACACACACCGATCATAAAACCTGCTGCATGATGTTATATGGTGAACGTGCAGTGGTCGTTAGGTAACGATGTAGCCAAAGACAAAACAAAAACGCCGTGTTCAGATCAAAAATAAAAGCTTTAGGAACGATGAAATAATTCCTAAAGTCTTACTCATCAAGCTCCTCCTCCTCGTTGGGGGCGGTGTCGGCGTACAAGTACTTGCTCATGTCAACCGGTCGCACCCCTTTCCTCTGCCTGGGCTTCGGGGGCCCCGGGTCCGGCAGAGGGTCCGCGTCCTGGTCCGGCTCTTCGAACGGGTTCCCCGGGGGCGCGCCCGAGGCCGCCTCCGCCTCGTCCGGCTCGTTGAATGGATTCGACGCGTCGTGGTCGTAGAAGGGATCCTCGTCCGCGCGCTGGCGCGGGAGCGGCTGGTCCGGGGGCTCTGAGGGCAGCGATCACAGTTACAGACCACCAGGAAATGTCTTACTGAACTTAAGAAAAAGCTTTAATTTGGTTTTTTGGTTTGTTTTTTTACATATGTGATAAAGAAACGGGGATGGACCAAACATTGCCTGTTTTAAATGATCATGCTGCCTGTATTTGACTCATTTTCAGTTTGACATTTGATTTAGATAAGTTCACTCGGGATAAAATGAAAAATGGCATTTTAAAGGCACACGCAGTATTCACAGATGAGCCGTTACACTAAAATCGATCCGTGTTGACCATATAAGGCAATTCTCCCTTTTATGTTGAATTTTTATTGAATCTGTTTGACAGGTGTTGACACATTTCAATAATTGCTATACTGAGTTATGCTGGGTTAATTGAGTCAGAGGTGTCCCTCGTATTTTTGCCAATCCACTCATATGCATTAGGTGACAAAATATTAGGGACACCTCTCAGTACAGTTGGGCAACGTCACAAATTACAGTCCCAGTAACTGTCAATAAAAAAAACCTCTCTCAGACAGATTCAATGAAGGTTCAACATAAAACGCGAGTGCACAGCTGTTGCATCATGTTCTAAACAAGGCAAACAAGCAGTGGTCTTAATGCTGTGGCAGATCCATGCAGGTTCTTGATGACGCCCCAGGTTGAATATCGCAGCGCCGCTCACTGGACCAAATAAACGTTAGCGCCGTTCTGCTAAATGTATGTGCACATATCCACAGGGCCCGACAATATAAGACGCGTGTGCAAGCCTTCAATCAGCAGATACTGAAGATATAAAAAAAAAAAAAAAGTCACCCCTCCAAAATGAAATAAATCATGTCTCAGTACAGGTTAATAAGATTAGAATTTCACACCAGAGATGTGTATGAATAAATAAAATATGTCCTCAAGAAAGCAAAATCCTACATAGGCAATAAGATTCAATTGAGGACAAATTAAATGAGCAAATAAATAAATAAATAAATACAAAAGAGGACTGTGGGACTACATGTGTGCGTGGGAGCACACGCTCCAGCATCGCCCACAAGTATCACGCCGACTCAGGTGCTCAAGACGGGAAAAAAAACGTTGGTTCAGCTGCGTCCCAGCCGACCATCCACGGTCACACGTGAGAACACGCGCTCACGGTACGTGCACACCCAAAACCGTCGGCCCGTGACGCAAAAACAAGCATGTTAGCTTTCAGGACGAGAACGCCGAGATACTGACGCCATCCCTCCAAATGTGATGAAACCGCGCGGCCTCGGAGTCGGGGGCGTATACCTTCCTCGTCGGGGTCACCGAAGGGGTTGAGGTGGTTCGGCTCGAGCAGGTGGTCTTCGGGCTCGTCAAAGGGGTTGGTGCTCATGTTGGCCGGCAGGGCCTCCTGGTCCTCGTCCTCCAGGAAGTTCAGCTTGTTGATCAGCTCTGTCGCCACAGCACAAGAGTCTCGTAAGCAAACATGGCTGATGGGGAGGAAGGAGAAGCTAACATCGACAGCCTCAAAAAGACTTCTCTGAGAAAAAAAAAAAAAAAAAATTAAAATGGATATAAAACGTTCACAAACCCAAATATGACCAAAAAAAAAAGAGAAAAAAATCTGCACTTAGGAGTGAACCACAAGAATGAAGTCCATTCAAGACTGCCATCCAAACTTCACTGTGCTCCTCTGCCAACTTCAGCACGTACAGCACGGCATTCTGGGAACATTTTTGCGCCACGGCGGGTTACTGTGGGAAACGGCGAAGGCGGCATGGAGTTGCCATGGAGATCCGGGCCGGGGAGGCTGAGACTTGCCCACTTTATCTTCATCATCCTCACTGTAACTCCACTGCGCGCTGCCGAGAGTTTGGACGGAGTGTGAATGTGTGTGTGTGTGTGTGTGTGCGTGTGTGTGTGTGTGTGTGAGGCGGACGGCGAGGAGGGAGAAGACGCCGCGCCTGCGCCCCCTTCGACCGCGTGAAGTGGCGGCCGCTGATAAAGAGGTGCAGCCTCTCCCATCGCCTCTCGCTGACAACGTTCGCGACCTATTTTGGGCCACGACGAGCACACACATCCTCGGGTGTGTATTTGCGTCCGTGTGTGTTTGTGCGACTTTGCAGAGGGAACCTGGAGGCTCGAATGGAGCAACCCGGCGACAAAAAGTAGTGCTCGCCTTTGTTTTCTACTCACAGATCAAGTGGAAAAGAAAACGGCCCTAAATAACATTGTGGGTTTGTCGTGTACTGCACATACTCAACAGCTATAAAATTTGTATTATGACCAATGATTTTTTTTCATTCCCCTTAACGCCCTGAACTTCTAATGAGGTGCTAACCAGACAAACCATGTATAGTTCAGCCCTCGGCTTGAACAAAAATCTGTAATCTTGTTTTTTTTTCTCCATCGTTTTAGACGGAAAATTAATTTTTCATGCGCACGTCGAACTAAGATCGCTGGTAAATGTGGTCGCTTAAAGCAGCAGGTTCCTCAGTGTGTGCTACAGTGAGTGAGAGAGCTGGGGTCTCCTGCTGTGGTCCTGCAACACGTGCCATCATCTGACCACAAAATCCTGCCAAGCCTCCCGGCGGTGGGGCGGCGGCGTGTCCAGCCGCGGTGCAGCGGTGGCGTTGGATGGGCACCCCCACCCGGCTACCCTGAGTGGGGGATTGAGGGGGGCTAGAAATCCAAAGCTGACGTATCCTGGAGTTCTTCCCGGACACCAGTGACGTGACTGGCATTGGAACAGACGGTGGAGCCTTTTCTCGGTCAGCACAGAACACATGAAGGAAAGTGGGACGCTTCACTTGACTAAAAATTGTATGCATCAAAATGGCACCAGTAACTCCCCTCTCCCCTGCATCTAACACGGCAATGGGTCACAGCTTTAGGCCCCATTAGGGAGCTTTTCCACGACATGGTACCAACTGTACTCTACTGGCCTTTAGCATCAGTATTTTTCTGGGGGTCCTTTTCCATTACAATCACTCCAAACTCTACCAGGTACCACTTTTTTAGTACCTGCTCTCCTGGGGTTCCAAAAAAGGCTGACCAGGTACTATGAGATACTAAAAAAAAACACTGATTGGTCAGTGCCTGTGCCCTTTTTTTTAACAACCAAACTAGCAGCCCCGGTATTTATTTTTCAAGAGCAGCTTTTCCGTTGATATCGTCCATTGTTTCTCCCCTTTTCTTGTTTCTCTCGGTGCACTTCTATGTCGGGTTAAGGATGACATCACAGCAGTTTCCCACTGCATCACTATGACTACCAGTTGAGGAGAAGGTACTATCTTCTAATGGAAAATGATCCCCAGAAAGTGCCTGATTCCAGAGTAGAGTACAGTAGAGCTGGTATGTCTTGTAGAGGAAATGTGCCACTGGAATACCAGTGATCCCAACACTGCTATTCAGCTGAATATAAATACTACCGAATTCCAATCCGAAGAGTTCATTCGGGTACCATTTACCTGGTCTAGTTACCTGGTCTGGTTCACTACCAACTGCAGTTCAAAGAATGGTTTGAAGCCACAAAGAATTGGAGGTGGAGGAATAAATGCCAACGGATGTATTCACTCCACCTTGTACAGCACATCACCAGAGGACAAGACAAGACCACGACACCATCACGATAACCGACGTCAGGGGAGGGGTCAAGGGTCGGGAGGGTCGGGTCGGGTCGAGGACAGAAACAGGACGGAGAGGAAATACAGAAAAGGAATAATTGGGAAAAAAAACAAATGAGTGGAAGAGAACGGAAATGAACGGTGGAGTCGAGGTCACACGGGGTTTCACGGGATGGTGACAAAAGAACCGGGTGGAACACGGAGGCGAGAGGGGTGAGAGAAAGGTGAAAAAAAGACCTTGGGAGGAAGCGGCAGGCTTAGCGGCTGCTTTGCGTGCTCGCTTAGGGACGCGACCTTCGTCATCATCATCCCCATGTAAGCAGCTGAGGGCATTCAACTGGTTTACTATCTCTGTAAATGACAAGGCCGTATACAGGAAAGGAAGGGAGGAAGGAAGAAGAGCGGTGAACAAGGCAAAAATAACACACTCCATTGAGAATACACGCGGATACACACACACGTACAGACACGCACACACACACACATGCGCACACATGCACACGCTGCCTTTGTCTGCAGAGATTTGAACAAGAATTAGCGCGCTAGCAAGCTAGCTGCAGTATCCAGGAAGGCAGTACTTGAGTATGTGTGTGTGTGTACGTGTGTGTACAAATACAAACGCTGGCACATGCGCACGGTGGCGCATACGTTGTATTTCACACTGCGAGTTCGGCGCTGCGACAACGCCGTCAGATAAAGCGCCGTCACACGCAGCGGCGCCGACTTCAGCGCGTTGGCACAAAACACTGCCTTTTTGTGTGTGTGTGTGTGTGCGTGCGTGTGAGGCTTTTGCGGCTAAGGTTGCTAGCTAGCTGGCGGCACTGACGTCTGAAATTCATTCGCACGCCACCGACATACACACCCAAAGAAACACACACAAAATATATATTCATGGAGGTGTATAATACATCCTCTTAGATGTAAAATATTCTCTTCTCATCATTTACATACACATGATGTATGAAAAAAAAAAGAGAATATATGCTTTGCAGAACATGTGTTAGCCTCGTAGCTTGTTGCTGAGGTAGCATCCGAAGGGGGGGAATATATAACAGAGGCTTTTTTTTTTTTTGGCAGCTTGGTCAGGCCTTTGATTCAGAGATGCATGCGAGTGAAGCCTGGCTGTGGGCGCTCAATGCATATACATACAAATGAGACAAAGAGCAGGGAAGGGAGAAGAAAGGAGGGAGAGCATGAAGCTTAACATGAGGGGATGGCGCTCTGAAAAGTTGGATTAAGCAAAGCAGGAAGCCATGGGGCCCATACATTAGTCCTCCACATATGTGTACAGACGCCGGTCCAACGACACGGGGAGGAGGAGAAAAGCAAGGACTTTGTGAGGCCTCAAAAAAAAAAATGATGCATGAAATGATGACCTGAAGCCGACAACAACAACAAAAAAAACTCCATCGCAATTAGACGCGCATAAAGGCGAATAAAAAAAAAGCTAATACAGCAAAATAAATAAAAAGGGGGAAGGTTGAGGCCCTGCATGCAGCTTGACGAGTTTGATGACTAGAAATCACTCGACATCCATTTACTGGCTGCGAAAAATGGCCGACAACAACCGGCGCGCTCGCTGGCGCCCTCGTGGCGCGTGACGTCGTCCTTCCTGTCACCTGTCACACAAATCAAATGGCGCCTTTACCACAACACGATACCGTATACTCTACTTCCCTCTGGTATCAGTATTTTTCTGGGGGTCATTTTCCATTAGGGGATGGTGCCGCCTCTGTGTAACCGGGCGTCATAGCGACGCCGCACAAAACTGCTGTGTTAGGCAGCAAGGCGGGGGGAAGGTTTGCGCCTCCGTGAGCGACCGCCCATGATATTTTCTTCCCGGCGGCCATTTTTGAAAGTGCATTGATTAACGACTCTCTCTGACCAATCAGACGTCTGCGGTGTTTTCATGTCACCTCTCAGTACCTTGTAGTACTTGGTCGGCCTTTTTTTATGAAATAACTAGTGAATGGTACTATTTTTCTAATGGAAAACCCAAAGAGCGAGTAGAGTAGAACTGATTTCATGGAGTGGAAAAGCGCCAAAAGGGAAAAAAAAAAGTGCTGCGTGCCAGTTTTCACCTGTGATCTTGGCGGCCTTCTCCTCCTGGTTCACCCGGTTCTCCTCGTCCTCCTCGTTCTCCTCCTCAAAGTCGTCCAGGTTGCCGATGTCCGCCTGCTTCATGCTCATCAGGCTGGCCAGGCTCTGCATGTCCTCATCGCTGCTCGCCACAAAATAAATAAATAAATGAGAAACACACACACACACACAAACACAAGAGGGAGATGCAGCAGACACAAGTCATATTTCATGTTTTCAAAAGCAAGCCCACTCTTGAAAGACGGAACCGTACGAGCCCGCACATATATGTATATATATATAAATATATTTATTTTTTATGATGACAACAACCTCAGAAGATTAACAGCTAGCGGAGATTAAAACAAAAAAACGAAAAGAAATAATGCATAAATGGATGAATGAATACATGAACATGCCACAGCCGTGCGCTTTTTTTTTTTTTTAGTGTCTGCCAGAAGACGGAGGATCATCGCGCACGGTTCAGCCCACAGCTCCCACCAACATAGCTGCTCCCGGCCGGATCACACATGAGGATTACGCCAGGCTTCGCTCTCGCTTTTTC